>CACRXP010000836.1:0-22432 GCA_902702965.1 Spirometra erinaceieuropaei
GGCGCCCTGCAGGTCGGCGTCAGTGGCAGACTGCAGCATATCATGCTGTCGCGTGCACAACGAAGTAATTTGAAAATTAAATTCAGCAGCCCCTGATGCAATCGGAGCCCACCTAGTGGGCGTGTTTCCGGCAGATGCAATACCTTCTCACGCTGTTGCCCAGCTTCCTGGCGAGAACTCGACAGCCTCCAGTGAAGATCCACACCGGTGTCGTGTGTACCGCAGATGGGGAGCAGATGCGACTGTGTACGTCTGAGTGTGTACGAAAAGCACTTGAAGTTGGCTTGCGCATTCTGAACTCAACAGGGCACATTTTCTCAGGACTTGCTGCCCTACACAGCATGCACGCTAAACAGGCTTCCGATGGGAACGTTAGAAATAGTAATTAGTCGAGGAAAAAATATTGGCAGGTGAAAACTCATGGATGAGAGGGCAGAGGCTTTATCAGTATTGTACGGGAGCACTGGTAGTTGACTTTAAAGCTCAAGCGAATGGAATCCAATAGATCCCAGTTCTAGGTTTAAGGTTTAAGCCGAAGGCTACTTTTTAAAAAAGACACTGTCTAACTAAATATCCAGTTATTTCTTTTTGAGATCAGACTCTGTCTTTGTGAGTTGAACCCTCACATCCTCTCGGCAACAGGTTTTACATAATCCACTGAAAAATCTGTCAGATGACTTCAACTCACTCTAAATTTGTTCATGATCAGCTTCTCGGGTATATTTTCAAAGAGCATATTCACGCACGGAGGATACTTGCAGTGACCAAAACCTGGCTGAAAATTCGTTGACCCTCTCACATCGTTAAGCAATCATGCTAGGGCAGTTGGAGATAAGGCTTTGCGAGGTCATAAAATGCCACCCCTGTCATTGGGGTTTGTAAAAAGGAGGTGAGGGATCATCCACAGAAAAAACCAAGTCCACTGGCAACGTTTTCAAAAATATCTGTATTTCTTAATTCATAAATTGGAGATTTGGAGATTGGAATTTTTGCTTCTAGTGTAATGGGCGAGCAGTGGATAATGTAATGTATGTATAAATATGCAGAATGGTATTACTGACAAAGACAAGGGGACTGGAATGGCTATTTCCAGCTTATTAACAGTCGACAGCCAGTCATACCCAACCCCGAAGTGTGGAACATCTGGAGCTCGATCCTGCGACCTGTTGGTTAGTGACTTAGTGGTTAGAGGCGTGGACTTCTTACTAACAGGTCGCGAGTTCGAGCTCCAGGTGTTCCACATTTCGGGGCTCTGTATGACTGGCTGACGACGGTTAAGAAGCCGGAAATGGCCATTCAAGTCTCCCTTGTCTTTGTCGGTAATACTATTCTGCCTACATAATGCATAGTTGTGCGGCTGCTTGTTGGGCTCAAGAGAGAGTCCGGGAGGCGCAACGGAACGAGTAAGTCCCGTTAGAAGGATCGGTGAGTGTCCCTCTACCATTATATTTGTATATATTCCCAGTGACTAAATACCCACTCTGGAATGACAGAGCATGGCAGGTAATGAAACACTGGTGAACTTCGATCCGATTAAAAGGTTATGACCCGTATGGCAACCCTCAGTGATGGACAAGCTGTGCCAGATGTGTGTGTGTGCATAGTCGTGTTTCAGGTTCCGAATGGTGGTCAGGGTTAGGGTTAGCTGAATGAAGGCAAACAAGCCCGAAACAGTGCTACGTCTATCTGTCCCTCAGAGTCTGCCGTAATCCTTCTGCTATCATAGCTTGGCCGACTTCGGCCCGATAGGTGGTTACTTGTTCGTGACCCCTAGCACCCATACGAAGCTCATTTGCTTCGGGAAGCCGATGGAGCGATCTGCGTCCATTCCTGAGTGAATATATATATGTGTAGCTGTAGCAGGGGGCACTTAGGCCTTGCAGGACCTACTCGTCCCGTTGTGCTTAGAGATCACAGCGATCAGTTATAAAGTCAGAAGATTATCGAATTGATTAGTGAGGCTGGGATGGCTACGGCTAATATACCCGATTGCAAACAACGGGACAACGAGTCCTAGCTCAACGCTTGGAGCGTTGGAGTGAGGAATCAATCCCGAGGTGCTGTAAGCCTGAGGCTGGATGTGGCCGGCTGATGAAGGTTAAAGGGCCTGAAGTAGCCAGTCTTTGTCGGCAACTGTCTCCTGCCAGTCAGCCAGTCATGGCATACTGCCTATATCATGCGCCGTTGTGCGGCTGCTGGTTAGGCTCGAGAGGGATAGCCCGAAAGGCACAACGGAACGAGTGAGTTCCGTATGAACGATCAGTGGGCGCCCCCTACCATTGTATATTCCCAATCGAAAACCGTCAGGGAAACGAGCCCGTGACTCAGTGGGTAGAGGTGTGGACTTCTAACTAACAGGTAGCGAGTTCGAGCTCCAGGTGCTCCCCACCTCGGGGTGGGATATGACTGGCTGACAACGGCTAATAAGCCAGAAATGGCCGTTCCAGTCTCCCTTGTCTTTGTCGGTAATAACATACTGCCTACAAAGCGAAATTTTCTCTCTCTCTCTCTCTCTCTTCTCCACGTATCAGGACAAATACAAGGTGGGACATGAAATCATCATCTTTTTTACCCATTTTAAAAAAATGGTAAACGGGATGTATTTATATATACATCAAGTGAATAATTTCAGAAATTACTCAGTGCATGACTTAGAGTTAAATCTCCGGGACATGACTTTTTAGGGTCAGAACCGAACATTCGAGTCGAAGACAATTATTTACTGTGGAATAACCTCGTAATGCCAATTCTACATGTAAGTAGTGTTACGAGTAGTATGAATTCCATATTGCAAAGGTATTATACCGTACTCCCGACATAGATACTTGCTAAAAGCCCAGACACGTGTTTCGCCGATATTCTGTCGCTGCGTGACACAGCTGCGAGGGGTTCGGCTCTTCAGTGGGACCCCCAGCGTTCTCTAGCGGTTTCTGGTATATGAACTCCAGAGAATAGTCAAGTGAATAATTTCAGAAATTACTCAGTGCAGCGGCAGAATATCGGCAAAACATGTGTCTGGGCTTTTAGCAAGTATCTATGTCGGGAGTACGGTATAATACCTTTATAATATATATATCTATATATATGTAGAATACCATTGCCGGCAAAGACAAGGGAGGCTGGAATAGACATTTATGGCTAATTAACCATAATCGGTGGGTAATGTTATTCTACCTAAATCACGCCACTTTTTAGGCTCGACTGAGAGCCGCAGGACACAAAAGGACGGGCAAGTTCCGTTACATGATCGATGAACGCACCCCAGCCATTAGATTTACATTACATACGCATTTCTCTATCTATACGATGTACACGATGTATATATGAATATATTTGTATGGTAGGAGTGCAGAATAACATTATCAAAAAGACAAGGGGGACTGGAGTGACCATTTCTAACTTACTGGCCGTCGGCAGCCAGTCATATCTGACTTCAAGATCTTGCTACCCCTATCTATGATATGTTAATTTGTATATACGATCGGGAATATTCACTACGGTAGAGGGACGTTCAAACAGTCTGGTTAAGATTCTCTTTGCCGCACTTATTCCTGCTCACTATGCAAGCGGACAAGCATGTCTTGTAACCTAATCGATGAAGGGTATTTCACCATAATATTAGTATTTTTGGCCGTTTTCAATGGCCTCCAGAATTAATATATGAACATGAATTCGAAAGGTATTTTCGGTTCGAAAGACGATGTGTGCATTCTGCAGGCCGCCACCAGCTTCCGTTCATTTCTACGCTTAGGTAAAGTCATTAGCACTAAAATTAATGGTTGATTTGACATACTGACAACAGAGTCATCAATTAAAAGTCCAGACGTGCATTGACGCCGCTGCGAGGCATCCGTCCCCTAGCGTCCCCCATGTGCTTCCTCGGATATAAGAACTCCAGTACAAAATAAATATCTGAATTTGAAGTGAATTATTCGACGGAAGACATTTTAGGGCTTAGTTCAAAAGCTGATATATATGTTAAAAATGGTTTTGCAAGATCGTTTATTTCAAGCCCGCGCACTCATTTTCAGAGAAACTAAAAAGACCGCTAATGAAAAGTCAAATATATTTAAGTAAGCATACGGCAAACGTTGGGCGACGAACTGGTGGGCTGAATCCCCTAAAAGCTTATATACAGGTAAAAGGTATTTCCAATGCTACGGCCGCTCAGGCGCCTAAACTAACCACTTGGCGAACTATCCCATACGTGAAAAATATATCTGAACTAGTCGAAAGACAAATAAAAAAGTACCAGATACACTACCGGCAACTACCTTACGCACACAGCTTGTACATCCTAGAGACAGGGTTGGCTATCTCAAAAGAAAAGTGTTGTCTACAAAATTCCAGGTTCTAGTTGTGATGCCGTCTGTTGTGAGCAAACTGGGAAATCGGTCTCAACCCGTGTACATAAACATCAGTTAGCGGTAAAGAGACGCGACCATCTATCCCAGGTAGCCATGCACACACTGGACACTGGGCACAAATTTGCATGGGAAAACACTCGCATAGTTTGTGCCTGCTCAAAAAGAAAAGGCCGCAAATTCCTGGAGGCAATGAACTCAGATGAGACATGCAGCAACCGGTATATCGATCTAGAGGCCACGCACATAATCGTTAAGGACAGATTCAAGCTGACTCAAACAACGCCGACAAGATTACTTTAACCAATCATAGAATCCTTTGTCAGACTCGGTCTAGATGTTAATTGTTTTTGCAAGCCCGTTGTCTGAAGACGAGCTGGGAAACCAGTCTAGAAAATGTACACAATAAAATTTACTGTTTCCCAAAGAATTCCATCTTCCTAATTATATCTCTTGGGATGTCATTTTTTCAATTTATGTGTAAAAGCTTATATACAGTAGAGAAGAAAGCACCTCCGAAAAAACGAGTTTTACTCGTAAATGTTTAAGCTTATTACAACAACCTGTCGTCAGACGAAACGACTGATGAGAGGTGAGCTTTTTACACTGATGTTTGAGGATGCAGATAGAGAGGTAAGCAGACGACCTTGCGAGGGTGAGTCTGGATGGCGTTCTGATGAGTGTTGGAGGCGTGGAGTTGTTATGGGGATATTTGTTTTTGTCTGCGTTCACCTCCATCTCCCCAAGTATTTTGTGTGGGGCACAGGAACTCGATGCGCTCTAAGATGCATGCACAGAAGAACTGGAACTCTGGAACCCAGTTCCGGAAACAAACTTTAAAGCAACCCGAAAAGTGCAAAAATAGTGCCAACTACACTTGACTTCCTCGACAAGCTCATCCTGTGGACATGTGGCCTAAACTCTTCCATCAACCAACTTAAAATTAGGGCTGCATTACGAAGATGACAGTTGTTTTATCTTTTCAATTTCCTCAGAAATTAACCGCTAACCCGGTCTGCTTAAATCTGGTAATCGCATTTTTCAAACGCTATGGTTACTCACTGCGAATATATAGGGCAAGAGAATAATTTCAGAAATTATTCATTGCAGAGCATGGAGTTAAGTCTCCGGGACATGACTTTGTATTTGCTTGTCTTCGACTCAAATGTTCATTGAAATTTCGAGTCTGACGCTAAATATCTGACGCAGAATATCGGCGAAACACGTGTCTAGGCTTTTAGCAAGTATCTACGTCGGGAGTACGGTATAACACCTTCACCATATGGAATTCGACTCAAATGTTCATTGAAATTTCGGTTCTGACCCTAAAAAGTCATGTCCCGGAGATTTAACTCCAAGTTCTGCACTGATTAATTTCTGAAATTATTCACCTGATTATTCTCTGGAGTTCATACGCCAGAAACCGCTAGAGAACGCTGGGGGTCCCACTGAAGAGCCGAACCCCTCGCAGCTGTGTCACGCAGCGGCAGAATATCGGCGAAACACGTGTCTGGGCTTTTAGCAAGTATCTAGGTCGGGAGTACGGTATACTACCATTACCATATGGAATTCATACTACTCGTAGTACTACTTTTTTGTAGAATGGGCATTACGTGGTTATTCCACAGTAGTTGATTGTCTTCGACTCAAATGTTCATTGAAATTTCGGTTCTGACCCTAAAAAGTCATGTCCCGGAGATTTAACTCCAAGTTCTGCACTGATTAATTTCTGAAATTATTCACCTGATTATTCTCTGGAGTTCATATACCAGAAACCGCATAGGGAACTCTGGGGGAACCACTGAAGAGCCGAATCCCTCGCAGCTATGTCTTGCAGCGACAGAATGTCGGCGAAACACTTGTCTGAGTTTTTAGTTAGTACCTATGCTGAGAGTACGGTATAGTACGTGTGCCATATATATGTATATAATGATAGAAGAGGGCTCAACTATCGTGTTACCGAACTCACTTGTTCATTTGGGCCTTAGGGCTCTCTTTTGAGCCCAACCAGCAGCCGCACAGTGGCGCACGCTTTAGTAAAATGGTATTACCAACAAAGACGAGGGAAACGGGAATGCCGGCTGTTGGATTGCGGCTGCTGGTTGGGCTCGAGAGAGAGCCTTAAGACACAGGGGGCGAGTGAGTTCCGTAACACAATCGGTGAGCGTCCTTCTACCATTGTATGTTCCCGATCGCAATCGACAGAACAAACAGCCCGTGGCCCAGTGGTTAGAGGCGTTGGACTTCTAAATAAGAGGTCGCGAATTCGAGCCTCAGGTTCTCCAATCAACGGGTCACGGGTATGACTGGCTGACGACGGCTAATGAGCCAGAAATGGCCACTTCAGTCTCCCGTATCTTTATTAGTAATGTCCTTCAGCACATACATATGGTTGCTTATAAATTCCCTCGGAAATTAACCCCTAACGTAAAGTAAGTCGGTTTAAACTAAGGTTTATGGATGTAGACCAAAGTTTAACATGAAAATTTGGCTGAAGTCCACCAGCTACAGAGGGATAATCACGTAATATTCACTAGATTGCCAACGGGCAGCTATTAACGGTGCTGCCAGTAATATATGCTGTAACCCCGATATGCATTACCGTTCAAATCTAGCGAATGGAGTCACTCCACAATAATATTAAAAAGAACTGTTTAGAAATTAAATTTGCACTTAGAAATTTCGACAAAACTTCCATTTCTACATGTCGCTAAAGAACGAAAGACGGAGGGCAAATCGCGCATATCAGTTTACGCAAACAAACATGTGTGTATAAGTGAAGAAGAGTCGAGCACCGGAACAGTTTGTTTATTGTCCTGAGTTTTCAGACTCATACAGGAGTCCAACGTCGGATATTGTGGCAGCAAAAGGACAAGCGGCAGTTATAAGGCATGCGGGCCAATCATCGACCGACGGCGCAAGACTGGAGGTGATTGCGCAGGGCTCTGTACGCCGGCGCCAGATCGACAAATCCATTGACCGAGTTCTCATCCGAGGCCCAGGCTTCAATCATTTCTCGGCCTGTTTTGTTTCCGGCGTGGACGACTATTTTGGTGGCTGCGAAGTTAAACTCTTGACCCATTTCGTGGGTGTTGGCGGCCACTTATGATAATGCGTCGCATAGTCGCACAGCCAGCTTATGTTCGTGTATGCGCGATCCGAGCATGCGTCCAGTCTGTCCTGTGTAATTACAAGGACAATTTTGACACGGAATGCGATACACTACTCCAGGTTGCTCTTCAGGTTTTAACCGGTCTTTAATTTTCATGACCCTGCTGCGCATGGTGGCTTTGGGGCGGTGTGCAATTCCAATATTTGGCTCCGCAGCAGTGCACTCAGTCGCTTTTAAAACGCCCTTGATGTATGACAGAGAGTGTAATATCGTCGGTGGTGTTGATGTTCGAGTTCTCTGGTGGCGACCGCGTAGGCAGCGACTTATGAATGTCCTCGGTAGCCATTTTGCACAAACGGGTCGCGGAGATAACGAGCCTCACGTGCTCTGTCCTCCGGTTTGCTGCAATGAGTTTAGATCAGTTTGAAGAGCGTCTTCACGCAGCTTTGTTTGTGAGCCACCGGATGGTTGCTGTGAAAACTGAGAAGCTGTGTGGTGTTCGTTGCCTTCCTATAAACCGTCTTTTCAAGTTCACCGTTAAGGTTTCGTCCGACGAGAACATCCAGGAAGGGCAGTTGCTGTTCCTGTTCTTCTCCCCTCGTGAATTTTATATCAGGGAAGACTGCGTTGAGCAGGCTGTGGAAATGTTGCAGCATGCCCTTCTTTACGATGAAGAACGTGTCGTCAACGTAACGGCGCCAAAACACCGCCTTATGCTGGATGAAGGCAATATTTTCTAACTCCTGTAGGACCAGTTCTGCCACTAAACCGGAGACCGGTGAGTTTATTGGAGTTCCCTTGATTTATTCATAGGTGTCTCTCGCAAAAGTGAGGTGTTCAATTTTGAGTGCATTCTGAGTCTCATCGTACGCCTCTTCTTGTCTCTTGCACAAGACTTCGCGGGCCAATTTGGTGGAATGGATGGGAATAACGACGTCACATCGAAGGAGACCATGATTTCGTCCGATTGAATTCTCCGACCTCGGGTGTTTTGTGTGTGTACATGCTGTGAGTGACCGGCCTGGACCCACAAATAGGTGGACGCAGAGACGACGACTTCGCAGCTTCTACTCCACTCTCCTTCCTCACTCAAATGAATCAGCTGACTAGACAAAGTCAAGAAGACCGGAGGCGGGATCGTGAGCGGTGACTGATGGAGCTAAGCAGCTCATCTACGCGTGCCAGATCCAGTTACCATCGAATCAAGGAAGGGGGGGGACTGGGATCTCATTTGAGAGGGGACACAATAAAGGCCACATTAAAGAGAAGTAATTGCGGCTTTACCCTCCGTCCTGAGAGAACCGAGCTGTTTCGTCAACTGTCAGCTTTCCAAGCCACGACGTTTAGGGCATCATGATAGTTTCGAGACGTCTCGGATTGTTTGCAGCGAGGAAATGCGCGGAGGCGCCATGGAGACGCAGTCTTCAGAGTCGATTTAACCCCCTGTTATCCCTTCCAGGCACCTGTGCGATGTCCAAGCCGGTCACACGAGGGTCCGTAAGACTACAGATGGAGGAAAAACGCCGAGAAAGCAGACTGGTCGCGGTGCGCCAGTTCCTGAATGCTTAACTGCTTAAACCCCCTCTTGCCACCGGTCCCGTATGACAGGCGACTGAAATTTGTCTACTGGAGGTGCGGCTATGAAATAAGATCCGACCGCTTAACTTCTGACCGACCTGAGCCAGAATTGAATGATATGGAGGTCCGAATGGGACTTCTTCATGAGCAATCTGACAACCAGTCAGTCTGAAACCCTGAAAGGGCTTTGCTGGAGTATGATACTATCTAGGGCAGGCTTGAAAGAGTCACTGTCTTCTCTTCCGTTTTTCCTGTCTATGCGTCCCTATTTTATCTTCTGTAGTACGCTCATTCAGTGCTCTGCAATTCTGGAGGTGAATGAACGAATCATTCATATCATCCCATAGAAGGCACTTCAGTAGTACTAGGTGGTTTCTTGATGGTGTCTGTAGGGCTACTGAATAGGTTGTGTAAAAGGTTTAGCAAAGCTTAGGACATGGACGACTGTATTGTAACAAGCGTTCTATCAATACGAGACTACGTCAGCACGACATGATGGTTCCTCCGAAAGAGCCGTGAACACAGTTCAAACTGTCTTCTGTTCAAGGATGCCGTATGCCGGAGTATATTTAAACCTACTTTCAAGGTCAGTTCATCGGAATTGCACCAGGAACAAACAAAGAGCCTGATCACGGAGAATGAAAGACATATTCTAGTGAAATGGCTTGCAACACCTCTTTATAGCACTACTTTCAAAACATTCCCGATCCAAGCGTCCACAAGTCTCCTCGTTGGCTAGCGGTTCCTTACTTACGGGAACGACTGGGAGAATTCGCACCCCCCCTCCCACGAAAATTCGACCAATGGATTGCTCTCAAGACGACTTTAAAGGTCCTCCTGAATGACGACCACGAAGGAGTGCTTTTTTGTCCTTTTACAGCGAAATAAACATATGCATGTCTTCCTTGTGGTTCTGCTATTTCCGGAGTGCGCTTTCTAGTTCTCAAGACAATTTTCCGGGACTTCATGAATGGCGACCACAAAGTGTTTTTTTCGTCCTTTTTAAAGCGAAATAAACGCCTTTATTAAAGTGTCGAATAAAAATATTAGTTACACTTGATATACTCATGTCTTCCTTGTGGTACTCCTATTCCAGGATGATAGGATAAGTTCGGATCTTATTTCGTAGCCGTACCTGCAGTAGAAAAGCCCCAGTCTAACTGCTATCCATAGCCCCTAACCCTAACCCATAACCTTAACCCCTAACCCCAACCTCTAACCCTCAACTCCTAGCTCTTACCCCTAACCACCAACCCTAAACTTAACCCCTGACCCCTTACCCCTAACCCGAGCCCCTAACAGGTGCGGCTACGAAATAAAATCTTGCCAAGGATAATTTTAACTAGGCAAGCATGCCAGAGGACTGTTGCTTAGTCTGCACAAAGTGTGAATGTTTAAAAAACCCCATTTATTTGCTCTTCGTCAAAATATGCTGACGAGTTGAAGGTCACATGAGTCAAGTCTACAGCGTGAGTAACAGTGGCGCCTTCGAGTCCTAATTGATTTACGTGCAGCTAGTCGTCAACCGGAAACCGGGGCCTCAGTTTAAGCGAAGAAAACGCGTATTTGAGGGTTGTTTTATTTGAAACAATCGCCGACCCCAGAAGGACTGTCAGCACCACAGTCTTATTAGTACAGTGCTGAGCCATCAGGCGTCATTTTCTGCATAGACAGTTTCATCGTTTCATTAAAATAAAGTCTGCTGAACAACGTTTCGATATTTCCAGCAGGCGATAAAGCTACTCTTTCAACAGGGATTAGGGTTAAACGCAGACAGCAGAATACAGCTTTTGAAAAACCCCGGAGGTGCGACCGCAAATTCCTTGGCAAATTCCAGGCAGAAATTCGTCCAAAATCGATAAAGAATTACAGTTGTTGAAGCATCGCCTATGTCAAATAAAGTTGAGCGTTTTCGGTGTAACCGAATGAACTTTCCCCAAATATGAAGGGGTTTGAACAAGTGTGTGTTCGGGGTCTTTAATTCTTAAAAATGTCCAGTATTAGACAGTTTGTTGGAATTTTCGAGTATACTCATTTCACGCTTAACTAAATGAATTTTACTCTGCACAGGCTAGGGAGGAAGAGGAGGAGACCTCTGTTGCTATTATTATTATTATCATTACGGCTATTATTATTATTGCTGTCTCATTATGCACAGGAAACCGTTACGCTCGAAGCTGCTGCCACCCGACAAATGTAAACAGATAGCGCGAACCATAGCCTGCGGTCGTCTGACAACCAGATGGCGTCTTGAATCGCTTGACAGTGGTGTGCGTTTCCCGTAGTCGTTAGGATTCAAAGAAGGACATCACCATCTAGCCCTCCAGTGACCCAGCTGAAGGTTACGGGGTTGTCCCGGACCGGGGTATATGGAGCATTATTTGATGGCAGGCAAACATTTGCCATATTACGCAAACTCTATCGATTGTGACCTTTGCCGGAGTAAAAATATTTAGTACATAGATATGACAGCCTACTACTTTCTTCTGTCGGAATTTCTTGCCGATCGTTTCAATAGCCATCATCTGCGGAAGTCGAAGGCGGCCCGCAACTAACTTGGCAGGCAAAACCCGATTTCTGGAATGACTCCTGGCGTCCAGGGAAAGAGACCTCATGAAAACATGCGGCAACTGCATTACATCTTGAACTGTTTGAGGTATTTTGGAGTTGCGAAAATTCCGGTTAAAAAATTCAAAAGGCAATTTGGCGAGCTTACGTCCGCTTTCCATAAATGTTCTTCAGGCCTGTAAATTTATATGGTTACTGAAGTAATGAATTAAAAGATACGGGCAAAAAGATAGTTAAGCTGTAGCTTGGGTTTGGAGAAGGGCGGGGAGAGTGAAACACCACAATTCCAGCAAGCGCCAGGGAGAAGGTGGGTCCCGACAAAGATAATTACATGCGGGTAGCTGGCTTGGTGGCTTTGCTCCATGGCAGCTGTGGGACCTTTATGTAGTTCTTCTGTGCGCATAGGACCGGTCCGCGTAACCTGATTGCAGTCGCCTATGCCGCAGCCAACAAGCGCTGCCCAAGTAGTTTTGGATAGCTTGATGGGACCTTGCAAATCACTCTGAAGGCCTCTCTGGCGTCTACACGGTGGTCTGTGTCTACCATGTGTGCGAGGATCGAGCTGTTGATATTCTTTATTTGACCCTTTTCTAACCACGCTGGAAGATGGTCTTTTATTCTTTTGTATAGACGCCGGCTCGTGAGACCAATATTATTCGCCCCACAGGAGCAGGTGAAGGAGTAAATACACATAGAGGTGGTCTGAACCGGTAGTTTGTCCTCGCCCTCTCCGTATAGGACGGTACTGGTGGAGAACAGTACATGGGTGTCAACTGCTGGAAAGGTCTGTGCTACAGCTTGAGTTAGGCGTCTTCTTAAAAGTTCACTTGGCGCATCCCTTTGAAATGGGACCCTGATGAAGAGCCTTTTCTTTGTCGTCAGTATCGGAGGCTTTTGTGGTCTTTCGGCCACGTTCTTAACAATGAATCGATTAGGATACCCGTTCTGACGAAAAAGGCTTTCGATGATCTTAGGCTCCTTCTCAACGCTGTCAGCTGAGCAGATTCTTCTTACTCTTTCTGTCAAACAACGGACTAAATTACGATTAATGTTAAGCAGTACGAAACTCCAAAAATGTATTTATTGTCTGGACCACGTTTTCTTACGATAGACGCTACGTCGAATGCTGCTGTCAGGCCTTCTACTCAGAAGCACATCCAGAAAGGGAAGTGAACCGGACTGTTGTTCTTCCAGACTGAAGTTTACTGATGGAGGCGCCTGATTTATGTCATCCAGTAGAATTGAGATGTCACTTTGCTTCGATGCAATCGCGAATATATCATCCACGTACTGCCTATAGTATCTTAAACCGTTGATCTGCTGTCGTAGCTGAAAAGCCCTCATGAATACTCCTAAGAAGTGAAGCCCTCCTGGTTTCTCCACGTTTGTCCTGTCAACGGGCAGCCATACTCGAAGACGAGCGACAGGAATTCGAAAAAACCTGGAGGAATCAAGAGAGCTTCACTGCTTCGGAGTATTCATGAGAGCTTTCCAGCTACGTCACCAGATCAACGGTTCAAGATATTATGGGCGGTAAGTGGATGATATGTTCGCAATTGTATCCAAACAAAGTGACATCTCAATTCTACTCTCCAGTCTCTTCTCTCTCACAGCCTCAGTAACGAGAAGTTTCGTGGTCCTAGCCCTTTACTTAGATTTTAGTTCCTTTTTCACGACATTCCTAACCGTGTGCTCCGACACTTCAAGCTCGAAAGCCATCTTCTTCGTGCTCCAAACTGGATGGTAAAGACCCTAATCCCGGACAGCCCTTATAAGACGAGGAGTTCGAACATTTTATTTGCCCGCTACCAGGCTTCCTTTCGATGCGGCGGAAATTCTTCTAACGGTCGATAGCGGTGTAAATTGTTGACATGGCCATTTCCAACTTAGCAGCGATATCCGTGGGCGTGAGGTGATTGCTATTGAGCTTAACGACTCCCTCGCTATGTTTTTAATAGCAAAATATTTGAAAACTTTTCCAAGAAATTTTTATTGTAGTATTACCATGGCATTCTAAAAAAACATAGATTTCAATGCATATATTTTCAAAAAGTTGCGCAAAACCATTACGAAATTTACGGTTGCATACGGTAGCTTGCCAGGCGGAAAGCTTAATTCGTAGGACTATAGTAAAACGAGTACAAAGTGTTGCATAGCCGTAGGAGGGATGATCTGCTGAAGAAATCTGATGAAAGTCAGAGTTCGCAAAGTCATCATATCGACACGAGTTAAACCCTGGTCGGTAAAAATCGGGAGATGGCACCCAAAAAATCCGCCCAACCAAAGCAGCCTGTCTTACGGGACAAGTGGTAATAGGGGTTTTATGGGTGTTGGCTGGTCGGGATGTACGATACAAGCCCACGGAAAGCCTTATTTGAACAGGTGAATGATCGATGTCGGCCCGCGCTCCGTTCCGTTATTACAAAATGGGTCGCCAAAGGCAGTATAATGGTAACGGACGAGTGGAAGCCGTATAATCGTCTTCCATCAGAAGGGTATCTGCATTTCTCTGTTAACAACTCAAAGAACTTCAAGGACCCTACCACCGGACGGCACACCAATGCCCTTGAGGCATACTAGAGTAGACTAAAAAAAAATTCTACGAGGGAGGCCCTGTATGTTGTTGAGCTGTGTGGGCTCACATAGACAAAGTACAGTATCGTCTTTGGTTTGGCTTCAATGCCATGTCCTTGACAGATGCCTGGGAAGTGTTCCTGTCCCATGTTGGGCAGACTTATCCTATTTAAAAGTGATTTTGTTTTGTAATAAACTGCCATAATGCGAATGCATGCCGTATATTCAGGTGTACGTGTGTAACGATGCGGAAGATTGGGTAACAGCGACCATCGTCCATGTAACCTCCTGCGATGTTCGTTTGGCCAGCCCATGTTAGGCCGTCGGGGAAAGCCCAAGTAGTGCGTCGAAGTCGGCCTGTAACCGCTGATATAGCCTGAAGGCGTTTGAGTCCACTGTTAAGGGTATTATTTCTAGGTAACGGATTTTTTTGGGTGCCATCTCCCGATTGTTACCTCCCGGTCCAGCATAAGCAAGCACTGTGCAGATAGGGAATGTAAATCAGGACTTGCTCGGAGCTCTAGCAGACAGCTTCAGTCCTTCAGAACAACCATAACGAACTAGAGACCGGCACGTTTCGAGAGGAGCGCTAGTATGTCGGAAGGCAAAACCTTTGTCGGGAAATGATTCAGAGGCAAGTTGGTAGGGTCTCATCGCTAAGAGGGGCCTGCTATCATCCACCAGATGTCATATTTTTGTCGCACAAGGATAGCTTTATCTTGAAATACGTCATTGCACGGCATTAGTTCGCTTGAATCAAGGCGTTTAAGAGCAGGCGTGGGCTGCTTTGGTACAATGAGTTAACACACAGTAAAATCCCACTAGCCTCACTTGTCATTTAAAGAGCTAAAGTCAGTAACCAATCGTACAAAATGTTAATCGAAATTAGGAAATGTGTTTTCGACTGGAAGAGATTGAGTCAGTGGGGTTGCAATACTGATTGTCGCACAGTATAATCTCAAAATGCATATTTCCGTCACGCCAGGAGGTCGGCTTTTAGAGGCACTCTTTTAACCGGCCGACTGCAAAACCACGTTCGGTAAAAATGGCTACTTAAGTAGCACAGATTTCGTCACTAATTTTCGACGCCCTTCATAATTTAAAGATATTCAGAGGAAAATATAATTAAAGCACCCTCACACATCTTTATTATGTATCAAATAAGGTCTCCCGCAACAGTTTTGTTCGACAAACCGTTTTGAATAAATTTCCTAAATTCCCCAGTAACTTTGACTTTGATCTGTCGCTGCATTTGCGCCTAGAGTTTAGAGTCGACGCAAACTGTAGGGGAAAGCATACATCCCTCTTTGCCTTTAGGAAGGTATCACATAAGCGGCACGTAAAATTCTGTAGTGAACATGACTATTTTCCATGCCTCAGAGGCATATGAGTGTATATTTGACGATCTTTTAACATTTCATAATTTCAAACATATGAGGACTGAAAGATACCTCCTCTCCGAGTATACAATCGGAAGAAAACATGATATGCTACCCACCGAATGTAATAAAGGATATTTTAGATCATATTTTCTGTAAAGCACATTTGAATTTTTGAGAGAATTGGAAATAAACGGCAAAAATCATGCTGCGTATGTAGCCAACTGTAAGCGAGTGCGGCTTTTGCTGGCGGCTGAAAATTAGTGCAGTCGGAAGCCAGGCATCTCGATGAGACTGAAATATCTCAGAAGTATGGTCTATGCTTATCAGTATTACAGTTCCACTCAATCAGTCCTTCCTAATCAGAATTCTGGTCTGCATAATGTAAAAGTTGCCACTGACTGTAAAAGTTATTTTCGTATCATTTTGGATATAACAGACCGCTCTATGGGGTACTATACGCCAGTAGCACACATCCTTGAAGGTTGAATAATTTTTAGCCGACTTAAGGAATTGCGAAAATTGCCACTGAATAATCCAGAAGTTCATATGGTAAGCGTACGCGTGCTTTCTATAAATTCTCACCTGGCCAGTAAATTTAAATAAAGCAGGTGGGCTAACTCATGAAATGGCAACCGAAGTTCCGAAATGCGTTTTCGTTTCGAAAAGACTAATTAGGTAGGATTGTAAAACTAAAAATTGTAGAGCATAGTTCTATAATAAATAAGTTACCTCAGGATGCCGAATTCCGAAGGAACTTCTTTTCGGCCGCATGAAAAAATGATACTCTACAAAAAATGACCACTTAAAAATGCCCTTAAATATTCAATTATATTTCTTGGAAAGTATACATAAAAATATTCATTCTTTTGCTCATTCGGTAAGAGATTACGTCTTATTCCAATCTTATACTCGAAATAAGGGTACAATTCGGTTTACAAAAACTCTTCCAATTCCCGAATAATTTTGAACCCGCTCTGCCGTTACACTTCGATTCAGGGTTTCCAAACTACAAGCCGTATATTTTCCGCGCACGGAAAACCATACATTTTTCAACGGTATTAAGAGGAGACCATATGGGGTTCATAAAAGTTAGGAGTGGATTTGAGCCATATTGTTAACCTTACAAGCCACATTGGTAAATGCAGAGACATGACATTTCATGAACGGACATTTCACAGTATCAAAAATTTCACAATTATAAACTTTTTTAGTACCAAATTATACCCTTCCTTCGAGTATAAAATTGGAAGAAGACGTAACGTTTTACCGAATGAATAAAAGAATTAATATTTCAATGCATTCTTTCCATGAACTATAACCGAATGTTTAGGGGTATCGAAAATTAATGAGAAAAATAATGCTCCTTAAGTAATTCATATTGAGCCAACTGTGAAAAACTCGGTGCCTCGGTGTGGGTTTGAATCCCACCGAGGCGCCGAGTTTTTCAGAGTGGTTTCAATTAGAATTAATTAAAATCTGCCAAAATAGCTATGAGATACATAAGTAGTCATTTTTGCAGAGCATAGTTTTTGCATGCAGCCGGAAAGAAGTTCGTTTGAAAGCCGGCATCCTGAAGTAACTGAATTGTTATAGACTTACGCTGCATGGTGATTAGTTTTACAATCTAACCTAATTATTATTTTCGAAATGGAAGCGCATTTCGGAATTTCAGTTGACATTTCATGAGTTAGCTCACCTACCGTATATGGGGTACAAAGTAAAACGCGTGAGTGATAAGGGGGGGGGGACCGATTACGGTTAGTTTTATTATACAAGCTAAGAGTGTGAATGGGGGGGGAGAGAAGGCGGTAAGTGGCAGTTAGAGTTAGGTAGAGATGTGTCACAGGGAGAGGGAGGGAAAAACGGAGGCACGGGGACATGTATGCAGTTTATTGACCTTTGGCCAGGGGAGACGCGGGGCGGGCACGCACAAGACTTAGAGAGGTGGGTGTTTGTGATGCTAATCTCTGTTTTCAACACTTCAATGTTTGCTACCGCGATATTTTAAATTGTCAACAGAGGACTGCTTAACAAAAATATACCATCAAATCTGCCGTGAAAACAAATAAAAGGCTTGAAAGTCCGTGCTCTCATCTAGGGTGATCGGATGTGCGTTTTTATATTACTGATAGACTGGGTGTGGTTAGTGCAGAGGGGAAGAGCTGCGATCTCGGAAAGCACTTTTATGCCAAAACGATGATTAAGCTGGTTGACCTGCAACATATGTGTTATGACCCGAAACCTCGACCGTCACGGACGACAGCAATGTTCGCTGCGTGCAGTACCTGCGGCCGACGTACAGTGACTTAGAGTGGGTGACCGATCTCATGAAACGTCGGCTGGAATTCTGAAATGCGTTTTCGATAAGAAAGGATGATTTAGGCAGGTTTGTAACATTAATCATCTCGCGGCATGATTGTATGATATTTCGGACTCGGTAGGATGTCAGCTTTTGGATACACTGCTTCTCAATCTCCCGTAGAAGCCGTGCCTGCTAAAAAATGACTACGTAAGTAGCATGCATTTTGCCCATTGGTTTTCGTTGGTCTTGCAAATGCAAATATAGTTCATAGAGTCTGCGAACACAAATATGCTTTCTTTAAGTCATTTGATAGAGAATCACGTCATTTTTATATTTCATATTCGAAAAATGAGTATAATTAGGTTTAAAAAAGTTTTCTGATTGCTGAATAATTTGGAGCCTGATAAGTCGTTGCACTATTAACTAGTGATTTCGGTCTACAAGGTGCGTGAGATCCGCGTTAAGAAAATCACATATTGTTCTATGCCTTTAAAAAGATATCATATAGGGTCCACAAAATTTTGCTATGGATGCAGACTACGTTATACATTTCATGAGAAGCAGTGGTAAACTGACAGGTACGATGCCAAATGAATAGACATCGTGCGTTCTTAAAAAATCTCATAATAAAAACTTTTTAAAGTCTAATTATATTAATTTTTCGACTATGAAATACAAGGATGGCGTTATCCTCTATCAAACGACTGGAAGAGAACATATTTTTGTTCGTAGTTTCTATGAAATATATTTGAATTTGCAGGGCCATCAAAAATCATTGGGAAAAATGCATGCTACTTAAGTGGTGATTTTTGTAGCAAGCACGGCTTCTACGGGAGATTAAAAAGCAGTGTATTCAAAAGCTGACATCCTGCCAAGTCCGAAATATTAAAGAATTATGCCGCATGATAATCAATAATTACAACCCCACCTAAGTAATCTTTCGTAGTCGAAAACGCATTTCAGCATTCCAGCCGGTAATAATCGGGAGATGGCACCCAAACAATCCGCCCAACCAAAGCAGCCTGTCTTACGGGACAGGTGGTAATAGGGGTTTTATGAGTGGTGGCTGGTCGGGATGTACGATGCAAGCCGACGGAAAGCCTTATATGAACAGGTGAATAATCGATGTTGGCCCGCTCTCCGTTCCGTTATCACAAAATGGGTCGCCAAAGGCAGCATAGCGGTAACGAACGAGTGGAAGACGTATAATCGTCTTCCCTCAGAAGGCTATCTGCATTTCTCCGTTAAAAACTCAAAGAACTTCAAGGCCCCTACCACCGGACGGCACACCAATGCCCTTGAGGCATACTGGAGTAGACTGAAAAGGAAACTTCACGAGGGAGGCTCTGTGTGTGGTCGAGCTGTGTGGGCTCACATAGACGATGTACAGTATCGTCTTTGGTTTGGCTTCAATGCCGTGTCTTTGACAGATGCCTGGGAACTGTTCCTGTCCCATTTTGTGCAGACTTATCTTATTTACAAGTGATTTTGTTTTGTAATAAACTGCCACAATGCGAATGTATATCGTATATTCCGGTGTACGTGCGTAACGATGAGGAAGGTTGGGTGGCAACGATCATCGTCCATGTAACCTGCTGTGATGTTAGTTCGGCCAGCCCATGTTAGTCCATGTAGTGCCTGAAAGTAGGCCTGCAACCGCTTACATAGCGTGTAGGCGTTTGAGTCCACTGTTAAAGGTATTATTTCTAGGTAACGGATTCTTTTGGGTGCCATCTCCCGATGGTTACCTTCCAACCAACATTTCATGAGATCGATCACTCACTGTACGTGCAGTGTGATTTATAGAGGGGCGAACTTGCACCAGGCTTCGATGACAAGACAGTGTCAAGACGACTAGAGGTGAGTCCAGACGCTGTGGCCGACAAGACAGGATGTTACGGACGCGGCTCGGATTTCACATAAATGAAGGCCACATTAACAGGGAGCCATCACATCCTGACTCTTGATTCTCCAGTTACTTGAAAATACCCTAGCAGGGTCTAAATTATTGCATCAGTTGACAGCCTTCCAGACCAAAAAATCTCAGCGTGCCGCGACAGGATAAAGAAAATCGGATTCATTGCAGTGCTAAATAGGCTGATGCGCTGTGGGGTTCCCCACACTGTCAACCAAGGAACAGTGTGATCGGCCCCGGCGTCAGACTTAGTATGACAGCCCTTGTCTAAATCATGCTTTCATACACATGTATGGGAGTAGTTATGGGTTAACAACCGGGAGATGGCACCCAAAAAATCCGTTACCTAGAAATAATACCTTTAACAGTGGACTCAAACGCCTGCAGGCTATATCAGCGGTTGCAGGCCGACTGCCACGCACTACTTGGACTTTCCACGACGGCCTAACATGGGCTGGCCGAACGAACATTGCAGGAGGTAACACGGACGATGGTCGCTGTTAGCCAACCTTCCGCATCGTTACACACGTACACCTGAATATACATCATACATTCGCATTATGGCAGTTTATTACAAAACAAAAACACTTTTAAATGGGATAAGTCTGCACAACAGGGGATAGCAACAGTTCCCAGGCATCTGTCAAAGACATAGCATTGTGGCCAAACCAAAGACAATACTGTACTTTGTCTATGTGAGCCCACACAGCTCAACCACATGCAGGGTCTCCCTCGTAGAATTTCCTTTTCAGTCTACTCCAGTATGCCTCAATGGCATTGGTGTGCCGTCCGGTGGTAGGGTCCTTGAGGTTCTTTGAGTGGTTACCAGCGAAATGTAGATAACCTTCTGAAGGAAGACGATTATACGCCTTTCGCTCATCCATTACCACTATACTGCCTTTGGCGACCCATTTTATAATAACGAAACGGAGAGCGGGCCAACTTCGATCATTCACTTGTTCAAATAAGGCTTATCGTCGGCTAGTATCGTACATCCCGACCAGCCACCACCCATAAAACCCCTATTACCACCTGTCCTGTAAGACAGGCGGCTTTGTTTGGGCGGATTTTTTTGGGTGCCATCTCACTATTGTTACCAGTTATGGGTTGGCGCGAACTCGGCGTCGTTCATTTAGACGCGTGCCCTGAGCCAGTCAAACTCCATTTTGGTCCAGTACGTCTGCAGTGCAACCTCTTGTCGAGGCCCTGTTACGACATGATAGTTCGACAGTGTCGTTGCCAGCGGTGTCCACCGTGTGCTTCACAGTAAGGTGAGGTCAAGGACGACGACTTCTGCGTGAACTAGGTTATAGTGAATGCGGACTTTTACAGCATCTACCGCACTCTCTCCTCATCCCCCCACTTGGACCCTGTGTCAAGGCATAGCCAAGTAGACGGGGGACGGGGGAGGACGCAGGTGGATAGCGCGGTCGAGCCCGCACGCTGGCGCTCCACTCCACACCCCCCTGCGTGTGAGTGCAGACTTGCGCAGCATCTGTCGCACTCTCTCTCTCCTTCCCACTACCCACCTGGCCCCGCTGTCAAGAGAGGGCCAAGAAGACCGGAGGCACGGGAGGGCGCGGGTAGATGGCACGGTCGAGTTCGCACGCTGGCGCTCCACTCCACACCCCCTGGTCCTCACATCAAATGACCAGGATTTTAACCAACAACAACAACAACAATGAGGGAGGACGACATGAGCCTCAAGGTGCGCGACGTCAGCCGGCAGTTGGGTCTGTCACCGCACCCCTACACGTTGGAATTTATTATGGTGTGGATTCCGATAACGCTTGCCGGGATCCAATAGGGCTCCCGTATTTTTCCAGCGAATCTACCACGTAGGTCGTTTGGGGGCACTGTTATGGCACACCGGCTTTTAGCTAAACATCCTTACGGACAGTAGTTCCGCTTACTGCTAAATTACTATACGTATGCAGCACAACTTTTTCGAAGAGGTTTCTTGTTCAGTTTTTTTCGCAGACTTCTTTTCCGCGGCTGAAATGCGATTTGCGTTTTTTAGATTGCTGTGATCAAGGCTACCGAACCAAGGCGATCGGCATTCATGTGAACTGACTAAAGCAACCGACTTACATTTAAGTCATTTAAATTGTGAGGCCGCTTCTTCTTTTGGAACATAAGTTTAAGTAGACCTAAGTTAACATCAAAGGAGTATAAGAGTTTAGGCCCTAGTCAGCCCCTTGATGAAAAAATTTAGTTCTCTGACGGAAAATATTCAAAGCACAGTAAGCACTGTATCGCATGAAATATCGACCGAAATCACAAAATGTGTTTTTGATTAAGAGGGAAGTACTTAAGTGGATTTGTTGTATTGACTATCGTGGTGGATAAAACCAAGATGTTTCAGTCGGGTGAAATTCCGGCTGCTAAATGCGTTTTGTCCCGGTCGTATGCAACAACTGTAATCGGTAAAAAGTGACTGCATAGGCATTATGACTTTTCCACCGGTTTTTGACACCCTTACAAATTCAAAAGTTCTTTACAAAAGCATAAACAAAATACACTCCCACCCTGAACCAACTGCGAAAAACTGCCATCTACTTGTGGGTCTCATCCTATCGCTACCCTCGCCTTTGCACGGGATGGAGGTCAGCGTACTTGTTGACTGAGTTCCCATCA
>CACRXP010000836.1:23372-38173 GCA_902702965.1 Spirometra erinaceieuropaei
AGAAAAGATATCTTTATGCACCTCCTCCGTAAAATTTGCCTGAATTTATAAGAACTTTGAGGATCTATTGTAAAATTCATACTTCCTAAACAGTCAACTTTAGCCGAATGTGGTCGTTGTAAGAGATGCATTAAAAAGCAGACATTTTGCCGTGACTACAATGTCATGTGTTAATGTTGCACGATAATCAATATCACAACCGAAGTTAGGTTATTCTTTCTAATCTAAAAAAAACACACTTTAACAGTGTGAATAGCAGTTCATGTGTTACGTCGCCTGTCGTATAAACTGAAATGGATTGTGGATCTTGATATCGAAGTACAGTGCATGACACGGGAAGAGAGTAAAGTAGATTCTTCTCAAGTTGGTCTCACTATGAACACATTCGGTGCAAGTTACGCCTGCGTCCACATCGTGGCGTAGACGGACACCCCGCTCCTTGAAATAGCTGACTTAGTTCGTGCCGGATGTGTGAAATAATCCCGAAGGGAGTGCTGCGCTTAACCTGGGAAACTCCTACACTGAAATAGCAGTTTAACTAAATGGATCGCTGGAAATAAAAGACACACAAATAAGGCCAAAAAGTGTTTGTCGCCAGACAGCATCAACCCGTCGATCCGGATTTCCTGCAGAACCAACACATCTGAGTCGTTCCGATCGCGCCTGTCATCTCGGCAAACGGGAGAGCTTTTTCTAATGGTGAGCCGACTACGGTACTTCACTCGCGTTTTTTACCTGCATTCCCCTTACACTTCGCTGAATTGCTGATTTCAGCAATCTTCCTATCTAGAGAACCAGTCAGTGATGTTGTTAAGTGTTGTATGAACCTCGGCGCATAGTCTGGATGTCTTCAAAGGACAATCCGACAGTTGAGGGCGAATTTTAAAATCCAGTGTGCACAGGAGGACCCATTGTTGCCGAATCGAACGAGCGCAGGCTGGAAGAAACAGGCAGTCGAACGCAACCGACAGGACAACGAGCCCGTGGCCCAGTAGTTAGAGGCGTTGGACTTCTAACCAACAAGTCGCGAACTGGAACCCCAGGTGTTCCACACATCGGGAATGGGTGTGACTGGCTGACGACGGCTAATAAGCCAGAACTGGCCTTGTCGGTAAGGCCATTCTGCCTATTTCATGCGCCGCTGTGCGGCTGCTGGTTGGGCTCGAGAGAGAGAGCCCGTAAGGCACAACGGAACGAGTGAGTTCCGTATGAACGATTGGTGAGCGCCCCCTACCATTGTATATTCCCGATCGAAACCGATAGGGAAACAGGCTCGTGGCCCAGTGGTTAGAGGCGTGGACTTCTAAACCAACAGTTCGCGAGTTCGAGGCTCGGGTGTTCCACACTTCGGGCCTGGGTATGGCTGGCTGACGACGGCTTATAAACCAGAAATGGCCATTCCAGTTTCCCTTGTCTTTGTCGGTAATGCTACTCTGCCTATATTATGCGCCGCTGTGCGGCCGTTGGCGGGGCTCAAGAGAAAGCCGGAAAGCTTAACGGGAGGCGTGAATTCCATAGCGAAATCGATGAGCGCCCTCCTACCAGCGACAGACAAATTGCTAAACGGCCACAGTATTATATGCTTCCTTCTCCTGACCGTTGATCGCGCATCGATTTGGAAGCCATGTACACAAAATCCAAAAAAGCGGGAAAGGTGATAACCAATCAAAACCTGATGTCGACCCACGGCATCGACTCATTCGAAGCACTGACAAAGCAATATAGATTTTTCGGGTATATTTAGATTTTAACCGCAAAGAAAATAGGCGCGCGATCACTGGGACAGTACCGGTCTCGTTCAGGAGGCAATCATAACATAACCCCGAAGTGTGGAGCACACGAGGCTCGAACTCGTGACCTGTTAGTTGAACGTCCACGCCTCCAACCACTGGGCCACGAGCCCGTTGCCCTGTCGGGAGGAGAGAAGTGCATTCGGCCATCTTGACCCAAAGATCGTGACACAACGAGGAAAAACGGACTTCCCCTGAAGCTTTTCTCGCCTCGTGCATCTACCATATGACGTCACATCAGAAGCCGCTTTGCAGACCGAGTTTACGCTAGCACCGTTCCCACTGAGGCCTATGACGTACTGATGATCGGTAACGACCGTGAAACAGCTGTCTGTGTCTGGCCTGCTGCACTCTTAGCGAGCTGCTCTTGTGAGCAGATTGTCAAGGAGGTTGACATGGCATCAAAAACCCTATTCCAGACTCGACCCTGTTCAATATAAACTTCCTTGCTATCACTGACATGCTAAGACCATGACAAAGAAAGGAAATCCCAATGGAATCTTCTGGGCTTTTATGTCTACTCTCAAGGTCAAAGCTCAGGAGATTATGGTAAACCGAGGCCAAAGAATGTTTAACATGTGGTAGGTCCGCCAGAGACAGACGTCAAGAAAGAAGCTTATAGTCAGCAAAGACTGGCCACACTTTTAGACGACTCCAGTTAGATTCTGCGACCTCGAGAATACGAAGCAAAACCCATTAAACGAGTTAACTTGAGCATCCGACAGAGCCGGTTCTGAAAAACCACATAAACTGTCAAAGTAAATCTGATTAGCGGAGATCCCTGCACGTCTGCTTACTCCCCACAGGCCTTAAGAACTTTTTCCTAAAAAAAACATGAAAGTCATTTCACCTGAATATACTCTGCAACAATGTGCAGTTACTGGTACCAGCGTATGTGAGTCATCATTAATATTAGATTTGGAGAACACTTTAAGAACCAAGGGGTGTTGCAAACAGCTGACTTAAAGGTGCGTTCAGGAAAACCAACCCTTCCCTCTGTGCAGGGTTTGCCGAATGCCAAAAAGTGCTACCAGCATTAAAACCTGTTCAGCAACTTTCAAGGACTGACGATAACGCCCACTTCCTTGCAGTCGCGAAACCTTTGCGTAAATCAATTTACCTCTAGCGTTGCTCTGAAATTTCAAAAGCCAAACTTTTGTGTCGGTATTACGAGCCAACCGCCAACAACGGTGATGAAGTTGTGAGAATTAACGCCTTGGATGTGGTGATCAAGCAAGAATTTATGTGAATAATGCACGATTTCGAATTTTGACATGTACGTGCTTGCCTGCCAACTGCGTCTTATAAATATTGCACTACCTGCGCGTTGGCCAGCTGCCTTCTTTTGCTGTCTCCGATGAAGGTTTTTTTGCGTGGATTCGAAACGTCAAGTGAACAAAACTCTTCCTGGTAGAGGGACACCCACCGATCGTTTTTACGGAACTCACTCTTACCTATGTGTCTTACGGTCTCTCTCTCGCGCCCAACCACCAGCCGTACAGCTGCGCATGATATAGACAGAATGTTATTGTCGACAAAGACAAGGGAGACTGGAATGAACATCTCTGGCTTACTAGCCGTCGTCAGCCAGTCATAGCCAATCCTGATGTGTGGGACACCTGGAGCTCGATCCCACGACCTGTTGGCTAGAAGTCCAACGCACTTAATTACTGACCCACGGGATCTTCCTGCAGTTGTGGAGCCTCCTTTTCCAACAGAGTATGCAAGATTCCCAATATGCATTTTTCATAATCTTGACACAGCAAGGCCATTGGACAGATATAAGTGGTATTGACTTGGTATGGGGACAAACACCGACCCCACCTTCTCACCGATCTCCAAGAGCCTTCAAGAAAAGTCCAAACAAGCCTGGAGGATGTTCGTCTGATAGTCCCCCGATGGGGTTTGATTATGGCCGGTAGACGATGTTGGATAAATCAAAAGAGGTCGCTCTCATCTGTACTTTAAATGAGATCTACCAGCTGTCGACTGTCCGTCGATGCAAGATCGCTTGCGCGGGTTCCAGTCTGAGGGTCCATAACAGGAGTGATTGGTCGAATTCTATTATAGTCTCAGATCAGTCTGATGACCATGACTTCCCCAAGACCTTAAATACTTCGAACGCGTTCGAAATGGTGGGAGTTTTGAAACAAATCAAAGACGAGCTTACACCCCTAAACGACAAGGGGCCATGCTGCTAACTCATCGGGCATGCGAGTTCAAGGGCTACCATAGCACACATCCGAGGTGCGATCAGTTATGCAGCTAAGGAGACGTCCCCACAGGAAAATACTCATAGGGAGTGAGCAAACTCAGGAGTCTTGGAAAAATTGGGTCCGACTAGGTTCGGGGGTCTTGACTGAATACCTCTGATCATAGCGACTTTACTTTGCAGTTTTTAGCCGGAACCCTAAAACGCCGAAGTTCTGTGCTTTTTTGGAACAGCTTATTTCAGATCGCTGCAAATATTGCCCGCAGCGGATAGCATGCCCAGTTAGGCAGATAATATTCCACTCGGCCTTCGACCAACCAACAAGATCTCGCAAGTTGTGTATGCAGTTTTGAATCCCTCATAAGAGATCCTAAATTTGACCTCAACTGCGGACTGCACACAATGGCTGGATGGGAACATCATTCTTGAACCACCCGGCTAATCCCCCTTCTAAATCCGACCGGTCTCAGAAGAGTATACCAACTTAGTTTTTTTCCATAGCTCTCGAATGGCACACAAAAGAAACAAATCATCTCCCCATGAGGCATCTGTTTACATGTTAGCTGAATACCGTGAAGGGCTTGACCTCAATATCATACACATAATGCAGCCGCATTGAGATGGCCTTGACAGTTCTACACCGTTTAATGGTTATCGAACGCGTTGTGAATTTCAGTATTTCAGAAGGCGCGAACGTTCACATTTGGGTTGTTCCTCTAGTACAGCCGAATGCTGGTTTCTCATTTCCTTAGCGTCAGCTGACAGTTCAACCATACTTCCCGACCGAATGCTCATAGGATTCAAATGTCGGCTTTTAAGCCTTATGGCAGAGATTTCCGTCCAGCTATGAGCTATGAGATGGTGGGCATTTAGATGCGTCCAGGAGTGCCAATAGTGGCCGGACCTTATCATTGTAAATGTTAAATCTGTTTTTAGGGGAAGCAATAAGTGGTGAATATTAATAAAAGGGCCTATTAATGTCTTCCTAGCTTCTCTCGGAAATACTCTCGAACAATTTTAAGACTAAAGCATTATTTCGTCTTCCTTTTCGAACGAAATTTAGTCTTCTGGGAATATTTTTAGCTGGCATTTATTCAAAACCCTATATGTTAGTTTGTTTCAAATATTTGATAACGACAATATAAAAAAGGAGTGATCAAAGGGACTGAATGCGAGAAAATGATGCAACGCCCATCGGACGAATACTAGGATTCAGCCGATGACTTTAAATACGAGACTGATTTACTAGTTTGCAAAAGAATAGCTAAATTACTATCCTTTTCCGGTTGAGTTGATACCCGTGATTAGTGGACGTCTCTTTACTCGCGAGTAGGTTGTTTCAGGATAATTTTGATACACCCAGGTCGGAAAGAGTGGAATTTCAGTGTACAAACACTAGTGGTGAGAAAGTATCTGATAAAGCTTGGGGCTCTTAAACCAAATAGTAGAACAGCAATACCTGACGTTTTCTGGTTTCCTACACATAATGAATTGGCCGCAGTATTCTATGCTTCCTTCTCCTGACTGTACACAAATTTCAACAAAGCGGGAAAGCTGATAACCACTCAAAACCTGATGTCGACCCACAGCATATTCGAAGCACTGACAAAGAAATATAGATTTTTCGGGTATATTTAGATTCTAACCGTAAATAAGATATACGCGCGATCACTGGGACAGTACCGGTCTCGTTCAGGAGGCAATCGTCAGAGACTGTGGAAAAGCGGCATCAAATGAGCAGTTTTGTAGTCAAACAAGGAAACGGACGAAAGGGATGGAGGGGGTGGTGTTCGTGGTAAGACTGAGTCCACGCCGCCTCACGACGGAATGACTACGTGCACTCTTGGGCTGCAGTTGGGTCTCGCCTCTTGGTCGCGAGAACGGAGCGCGTGATAGCAGGGGGTAGATCAATGTGTCTACTGATGGAGTTGGTATCAGATGCCCAGGCCTCCGACAGTTCTCGCCCTGTCTTATTGTCGGCTCGCGCCATTATCCGCGTTCTCGCAAAGTTGAATTCGTGGCCTTTCTCGCGGGGTGTGAATGGCGACCTGAAACAGTGAGTCGTCCCTCCGAACTGTCCGTTTGTGTTTCCCTACTGGCGAGCTAAGGAGTCGGCCGGCCTGTCCTATATAGTGGTGAGGGCAGTCACCGCATGCGATCAGACAAAGGACAGCAGTTTGTCCTCCTGCGTCTATTCTGTTTTTCGTCCGCAAGATTTTGGTGCACATGGTAGGTTTCGGACGGTGAACTATACCCGCGACGAGCTCTGCAGCGACACGGTCCGTTGCCTCTGACACGTTCTTTATATACGTAGGTGGTGCTAGAGTGTTGGTAGCTCTTCTCCATTTGTTCGCCGCGGAGGAAGCGGCAGAGAAAACTGTTTGGGTAGCCATTCCTTGCCAATTGGTCCTGAAGATGGCGTAGTTCTCGTACTCGTCCCTCCGGTTCGCTGCAATACGTTTTACCCCTTGGAAGAGTGCTCTAACATAGCCGCGTTTGTGCGCCCCGGGGGAGCGCTATGGTAATCGAGAAGTTGAGTCGTGAAAGCTCACACTCATACACTTAATGCTCCAGTGATCTCGTGTTCATCTTCTTTGCAACAAGAAAGTGGGACTCGAATATTCGCTTCGGAGTTCAACTATCTTTCACGCCTTCTTTATGTCCGACGACAAACTGGAAAACGGGCTTCAACAATTTGCGAAATAAAATTTGCTCATTCTCCCAAAGGGCTTATTTGTCTTCAGAACTTATATATATATGAAGGCAAATACGTTCTTTAGGAAAAGTAGAAAACTTTAGTAAGTAAATTTTCGAGGCCGGTTCGCAGGTCGTCGTCAGACTTGAGTAAATGGTTGCCTGTTAGTGACCCCCATCAGCCACACGAAGCTCGTTTGCTTCGGGAGGTCAAAGAATCGGTGGGTGCCCGTTCCTGAGTAAATACATTTATACATACATATTTATAATGGTAGAGGGCGCTCACCGATCGTTCATACGGAACTCGCTCGTTCCGTTGTGCCTTAAGGGCTCTCTCTCGAGCCCAACCAGCTGCCGCACAGCGGCGCATGATACATAGGCAGAATGTCATTACCGACAAAGACAAGGGAGACTGGAATGGCCATTTCTGCCTTATTAGCCGTCGTCAGCCAGCCATACCCAAGCCCGAAGTGTGGAACACGCAAGCCTCGAACTCGCGACCTGTTGGTTTAGAAGTTCACGCCTCTACCCACCGGGCAACGAGCCCGTTGCCCTGTCGGTTTTCGATCGGGAATATAAAATGGTAGGGGGCGCTCACCGATCGTTCATACGGAACTCACTCGTTCCGTTGTGCCTTAAGGGCTCTCTCTCGAGCCCAACCAGCTGCCGCACAGCGGCGCATGATACATAGGCAGAATGTCATTACCGAAAAAGACAAGGGAGACTGGAATGGCCATTTCTGGCTTATTAGCCGTCGTCAGCCAGTCATGCCCAACCCCGAAGTGTGGAACACCCGAGGCCCGAATTCGCGACCTGTTAGTTAGAAGTCCACGCTTCTAACCATTGGGCCACGAGCCCGTTGCCCTGTCGGTTTCGATGAGGCACAACGGAACGAGTGATTTCCGTAAGAACGATCGGCGAGCGCCCCCTACCGTTGTTTATTCCAGATCGAAACCGATAAGGCAAAAGGCTCCTGACCCAGTGATTAGAGGCGTGGACTTCTAAGTAACACGTCGCGAGTTCGTGCCTCGGATTTTTCACATTTCGGGGTTGCGTATGACTATCTGACGACGGCCAGTAAACCAGAAAGGATCATTACAGAGTTCCTCGTCATTGTGCAAAATAACCTACTGCCTATATCATGCGCCGCTGTGTGGCTGCTGGTTGGACTCGAGAGAGTGCCTGTAAGGCAAACCGGAACGAGTTAATTCCGCAAGAACGATCGATGAGCGTCGTCAAACATTATATATATATATATATATATATTGAAGGCAGAGGTGTTCTTTGGGAAAAGGTAACTTATTCCATGAATTTTCGAAGCCGGTTACCCAGGTCGTCGTCAGTCGCGGACTGAGATTAAATGTGCCGGCAACAGTTAATATCTGGCAGTGTACATAAAAAATCGATAATCGTTCGCGTTTGCGCCCGTGAGCGGCCGCTATTTGTGTCATTCCGTTCCGACTGGCTCCCGTCTCTTCCATTTCTCCTTGAGACTTTTGTACGCGGCGTCCAACTCGATGTGCCAGTAGATGCACGATTCATCCGAGTGCATCAACCGTCATATCGAGTGAAGTCGGCTGAAGAGTTTTTTGTCGCGCATCAAACGTCTGGAATTAGGGGCAGATAAGATGGTCGGGTCTTTTGACGTGATCTCCTTATTCACCCCTATCCCACCCACGTTGACTATCGACACTATTTACGGTTCTCTCCGGGAAATGTACAGTGAGTGACCGATCTCATGAAATGTTGGCTGAAATTCTGAAAGGCGTTTTCGATTAGGAAGGATTACTTGGTTGCGGTTGTAATACTGAGTATCTTGCGGCATAATCTTATAACATTTCGCATTTGGCAGCATGTCAGCTTTTAAATAAATTTCTTTTCAATCTCCTGTATAAACCGTACTTGGTAAAAAAAAAATGACTACTTACGTAGCATGCATTTTTCCCGTTGATTTTCAATGGTCTTGCGAATTCAAATATATCTTTTAGAGAGCATAAAAAAATAGTTTTTCTGTCAATCATTTAATAGATGATCACGCCTTCTTTATATTTTACACTCAAGAAAGTAGTATAATTGGGTTTTTAAAAAGTTTCTAATTATGAGATTTTTTAAGACAGAGCAAAGTTCACTCACATAGCATCGTACCTGGCCGTTTACCACAGCTTCTCATGAAATGTACAGCATAGTCCGCATCCATTGCGACATTTTGTGGACTCTGTATGATATCTTTTTAATGGCATAGAAAAATATATTATTTTCTTTACGCGGAGCGCATGCACCTTGTAGACTGAAATCACTAAGCGCTAATGCAGCGAATAATCGGGTTCCAAATTATTCGGAAATTAAAAAATTTCTTAAAACCTAATTATACTACTTTCTTAAGTGTAAAATATAAAGAAGGCGTGACCATCTATTAAATGATTGACAGAAAAACTATTTTTATGCTCTCTAAAAGATATATTTGAATTCGCAAGACCATTGAAAATCAGTGGGAAAAATACATGCTACATAAGTAGTCATTTTTTTACCAAGTACGGTTTATACAGGAGATTGAAAAGAGAATTATCCAAAAGCTGACATGCTGCCAAATGCGGAATGTTATAAGATTATGCCGCAAGATACTCAGTATTACAACCGCGACCACGTAATCCTTCCTAATCGAAAACGCATTTCAGAATTTCAGCCAACATTTCATGAGATCGGTCACTCACTGTACATTTCCCGGAGAAAACCGTAAATAGCGTCCATGGCCAGCGTGGGTGGGATGGGGGTGAATGATGAGATCACGTCAAAAGACACCATCATCTCATCCGCCTCTACTTCGAGACGTTTGATGTACGGCAAAAACTCTTCAGCCGACTTCACTGTCCACTCCCAATCCTTGGCAAGGAAACAAAGTCGCGGGCGCAGCCACTTTGACAGCCCAAAGGTTGGGATACCACGTAAGGAGACGATGGGGCGTAGCGGCATCCCCGGCTTGTGGACCTTTGGTAGACCGTAGAAGCGCGCCATTGCGACATCACTGGCTTTTGCGGTCGGCGCATCCCTTCTTGTAAGAGCTTCCGCCTTCTTCAGCTTGCCGATCGTCTTGTTGATGTTGTCTACGAGCTTTTTGAACTCGCTGACAGTCGATAGCTCATAAGCTTCCCTATCCATCAAGAGGTTGCCTAGTTTTGTGCAGTACTCAGCCTTATAATTGACGATAGTCAAGCGTCCCTTGGCGGTGGGTAGAGTGACGATATCCTCAAGTTTTCGTATTTTCAAAAGTTCTCGATCTTCTGCCCTAGAAATCGTCATCTGGCGTTTATGCTGGAGGAGTAAAGTCGACACTTGTTGTCGCATGGCGTTTTTGCACTCCTCGCCTGCCTCACACTTCTGGAGCGCCGATTCAAAGCATGCATGGTCGAGCGTCTCTTGTGCTGGACATCGCGTCCTAGGATAGAACTGCTAGTTGTTTCTGAGTGAAACGTTAGAGGGATAAGTTGTGGAAGAAAACGCCGTCAGTGGGGGGCTGCTTTGGCGAACTTATTTTCCCAAATTTTCCAGACAACAGGTCATCAAGCAACTTGTGGTGACAGCGTGCACTGTCGAGAATTGCCGCTTTGGGGATTCCCAGCTCGTGTGCCGTAAAGATCGACTGGCAAGTTGACAAATGCTGCTCAATCATCTGGCGGTATTTGCAAATGCGAGCGTGGCAGTCTCGTATCAGTACCCTGATCAATTTCTTCCTGAAGTCTGCTACAAAATCCAGTGATATCGCAATGGTGTGCTTCTATGGTCTACCAAAGTTCCACAAGCCGGGGATGCCGCTACGCCCCATCGTCTCCTTACGTGGTATCCCGGCCTTTGGGTTGTCAAAGTGGCTGTGCCCGCGACTTTGTTTCCTTACCAAGGACTGGGAGTGGACAGTGAAATCGACTGAAGAGTTTTTGTCGCGCATCAAACGTCTCAAAGTAGAGGCAGATAAGATGATGGGGTCCTTTGACGTGATCTCATCATTCATACCCATCCCACTCACGCTGACTATCGACGCTATTTACGGTTTTGTCCGGGAAAAGTATGATGAGACCGATCAACAGCTCAAACGTGTTCACATGATCGAGCTCCTAGAACTATGTCTTAGGACGTTCTTTACATTCAACGGCCAAGTTTACGAGCAAAAGAGGGGGGCACCGATGGGCTCGCCTTTGTCTGGATTAATTGCCGAAGCGGTTTTGCAGAGGCTCGAGCGGCTGGTCTTCAGCTCTTACTCCCCAAAATTCTGAGCCAGATACGTCGATGAAACTTTCGTCATCATCAAAGGGAGCGATGTGCAGACTTTCAAGGCACTGTTGAATTTAATCCTTCCCGACATCCAGTTTACTATGGAAGAAGAGCTCAACAATCAGCTGGCCTTCCTTTAAGTACAAGTTACAAAGCTGGAGGACGGGAAGATAAAGATAACGGTCTACCGTAAGGCAATTACCACCAGGCGAATCCTCCACTTCAGAAGCAACCACCCCGTTGGTCACAAACGCAGTTATGTGTGGACTCTCTTCCAACGCGTTCAAACACACTGCAGCAACGACAGTGGGAGGAAGGAGGAGATTAAGTACTTGCACGTCCTATTTAAAGCCAACGGTTATCCCAAGTCCTTCATACGCAAGTGTCTTAAGAAGCCCCATCCTGAGCGGTCGGACGGAGAAACCCCGAAATTCTGGCTCGCAATCCCTTATGTGAAAAACCTGTCAGAGGCGACGGCAAGAATCCTGAGTCCTTTCGGGATCGGTGTGGCTCATAAGCCAGAGCCAACAAATAATGAGACCCAAAGACCCGCTACCGGTGACAGAACAATAAGCGGTAGTCTACAGTATACCACGCCAAAATTGTGATGCGAGGTATGCTGGTAAAACGGGAAAAAGTATTTGCACAAGATGGCATGAGCACCAGCTTGCAATCGGCCGCAAGGACAAGCTGTCTATGGTTTATGGCCACGTCAAACAGAGGAACCACAATTTCGCCTTTGAGAAGGCAAGGATAATCGACCAAACCAATGAGAAAATGGGTCAGACCGGTGCTCGAATGTTGGTCCTCGACTGGCACATTCAAAAGAGCCACAGATCTGCATCCCGCCTACCAGGCGCTACGCACAAGGCTCGAGTCAGTGCGGACAAGGCCATCAGGACAGTCGAGCAAAGTGACGCGTGGCCGACAGCCGATGGCAGCGGAAAGTAGGAGAGAAACCGGCTGGGGGTCATGTGACCAGTCTGGGACGCCACCTCACCGCGACGCCCATGAGGCTGAGATCAACTCCTATGAGCCCCAACAACTGATCAGTCCGTTGAGTGACAAGGGGGAGACCGACAAGCATGCTGGCTCGCCAACAACTACGACGGCCGCAAAGGGGTCAAAAGAGACACGAGCCCACCAGCGGTCAATCGCGGGGAGGTCAACGCTAATTGTGGATGAACGGTCAGGTCATATTTCGTGCCTCGAGCATAGATATAATACCAGGCACGTATCAAGGCTGAAGCAATCAAGGCCAGCAGGAGCAGCCAATACATTACTCTGATGATAGAAACGAGAGGGGTTCCGAAACGTCAGTTCAAATATAATTTTGTCCATTATTTCACCCTCTCTTCTTCGTCTTCTTCAAGGGATGATGAGCGCTACACAATATCTGGACCTCAAATCTTTACCCATATTTGACAAATGTGCGCACATCGACCAGGTCACGGAACATACTCGTTCCATTGTGCTTTGAAGCTCAACTTAGAGCCCTCGAAGACGGGCGCATAATGAGAATTCTGTACGCAGATAAGGTGGCCCCGACAAAGACAGTGGCGAGCCAGTAACTTCTGTTAGTTAGTCAAGTGTTTGTTAATAAAAACAACTCCTCTTCGAACCCCTGGTACTCACGAATCTGGTGTTGGGGACACATGCTCAGACACGGTTATAGCCGTACCCAAACCTTTACATAGAATACCTCAGAATTCGATTATTAATGCTCTTTTGCGAATAAATATGATCGCTAACAGACCTATTTTTATAAGAATTTTGAGTTCTCCTCGCAAGTTTTGGAAATACGGACTTCGTCAGCATAACTCTGCCTAAAAAGTTCCAGAGCAAACCCGTAAGGACTCAAAAGCAAAAGATTCAGCAATCTAGCCGTAACATCGAGTTTTTTACATGGTAAAATCTATGTCTTGACGTCCCCTTCATGAAAATGGTCTATATAAACCGCAGTTTATCAAGCTACATATTGTTTAAATACCATAAGCATGACTTTAACCTACGGAAATAAAGTGCTTAAGAACATCTCTTCGCGTTTTTGTGCCTTCAGAGTACAAACACTTGTTAGGATTTATCCAATTAGAGGGGCTTCTTTCCTCAGGCAAGCCCGAGCAAAACACGTAACGTTGACTCAAGTTGATATAAGTTACGATTAACGGACATAATAAAGGTTTCCTTTTACTATCAGAACGCGCTTTTCGCGATTCAAAACAGGCAATTAGGACTCTCAAGCTAGCGTTGTAGTTAGTTTCAAAGTGCTTTTCCATTTCTGATGGCTTTGAATATCTCTTGCTCACCATGAATATCCTAAGCAGCAGTTTTGACCGCAAAGTCTTATCAAATTCTTTTAAACAGCTAAATCCAAAAGCAATATATAAATGTTTCCATTCCTATTTCAAAAAAGTGACATGGGGTAAACTATTTAAGACTGACGGAAAATATAACGACTACACGTAGTACCGCACGAAAAAAACTGTATTTAAGGAAATCTTTAGGAATGAACAATCATTTCTGACCATCAAGTTCAAACCATGCGAATAAAACGCAAAAAGAATAACTGCACAGATAACGGGAGCCAATTATAACTGTGATAATCCACAAATGGTCACAAGGCAGAACATTGACGTCAGATTAATTGTACTAACAGTGACGGGCGGCAAGTTAACCAGCGGTAAATTCGTACAAAATTAGAATGCGACCAATAGATGCCATGGTGAAAATTGTTATTGCTCTACTTAGTAAAAGAAGAGTGACCAGATGCAATAGAGCAATTATCTGACAGACGCCGAACAGGCCAACTACTTGGCACCAGATGCACAACGAACACAGATTCTGGGGGTGCGAAGACTCAAAGAGAATGCAAAAGGAAGTATTTCTGTTCTATTACCTGCACAGAGATCCGATCCGACACATCAGATAGACAAAAGTAGATTCAATTAAAAAATTCTGCTGCGAACAAATGTCGAAAGGCAAAATGCCGAACTTTTCGGGAGTAAATTTTATACTCTTGCAAACAGTAGTACAATCGGGCGATTCTGATAATAATCCGTTAGTGTCAGCAGCTGACTGAGTGCTTGCCGTGTGACTTTTCTAAAAACAAATCAGAAAAGTAATTAGTTTTACCTTTGCGTATTTCCGAGGAACACTGGGGATCCGCCTTTTTTTCGGAGGCCTTGCAGCTCGATTTTGCTTTAAAAAAATATTCGAAGGAATTAACCTTACCTCTGTGCTTCTTCGACGGACGACAGCTTTCCTTGCATTTTTCCAAAGCTTTGCAACATGACTTTGCTTAAAGGGGGTTTAAAAAATAACATGTAGTTACAACTTGAGATGTCCGAATTAGCACATAACGTGTTGGCGTTAGTTTGACCTTCTTCGCTAGTAATACATTTACCTCGCGACTTTGCTGTACAGAGATAGATGTGAAAAACTGCTTACATCGGTGCTTTTTAGATTTTTCTTTCTTTTTACCGCTGGACACTCTGTCGCATGATTTGGCTGAAAGGAAGTTAGTAATAAAGTTCTTACATCGACGGCAACAACCTTCAAGCCCATCGTTTGAGGTTTTAACACATGCTTTTGCTGAATGGGATTAGAATGAGAAGTTTTCATACATAGCTCAAAGCACTTGTTATTGCAAGGACAGTGTTGTTTCATTCGAAAGTATTCCCAGTATTCGCTGAACGGGGTGACATTATGCGAAAAATAGGTAAGCGTTCGGCCCTTTTTGTCTTCTTTTTTGGGCATTTTTTATTCTCTAAATCAATATCTTCCAGGTGCACGGGCGGACTCTGGTGCTAACGATCGACCTTGGTATTTTAATGTCAGTTTTT
>CACRXP010000836.1:65815-77669 GCA_902702965.1 Spirometra erinaceieuropaei
CCTTGAAGAAGACGAAGAAGAGAGGGTGAAATAATGGACAAAATTATATTTGAACTGACGTTTCGGAACCCCTCTCGTTTCTATCATCAGAGTAATGTATTGGCTGCTCCTGCTGGCCTTGATTGCTTCAGCCTTGATACGTACCTGGTATTATATCTATGCTCGAGGCACGAAATATGACCTGACCGTTCATCCACAATTAGCGTTGACCTCCCCGCGATTGACCGCTGGTGGGCTCGTGTCTCTTTTGACCCCTTTGCGGCCATCGTAGTTGTTGGCGAGCCAGCATGGTTGTCGGTCTCCCCCTTGTCACTCAACGGACTGATCAGTTGTTGGGGCTCATAAGAGTTGATCTCAGCCTCATGGGCGTCGAGGTGAGGTGGCGTCCCAGACTGGTCACATGGCCCCCAGCCGGTTTCTCTCCTACTTTCCGCTGCCATCGGCTGTCGGCCACGCGTCACTTTGCTCGACTGTCCTGATGGCCTTGTCCGCACTGACTCGAGCCTTGTGCGTAGCGCCTGGTAGGCGGGATGCAGATCTGTGGCTCTTTTGAGTGTGCCAGTCGAGGACCAACATTCGAGCACCGGTCTGACCCATTTTCTCATTGGTTTGGTCGATTATCCTTGCCTTCTCAAAGGCGAAATTGTGGTTCCTCTGTTTGACGTGGCCATAAACCATAGACAGCTTGCCCTTGCGGCCGATTGCAAGCTGGTGCTCATGCCATCTTGTGCAAATACTTTTTCCCGTTTTACCAGCATACCTCGCATCACAATTTTGGCGTGGTATACTGTAGACCACCGCTTATTGTTCTGTCACCGGTAGCGGGTCTTTGGGTCTCATTATTTGTTGACTCTGGCTTATGAGCCACACCGATCCCGAAAGGACTCAGGATTCTTGCCGTCGCCTCTGACAGGTTTTTCACATAAGGGATTGCGAGCCAAAATTTCGGGGTTTCTCCGTCCGACCGCTCAGGATGGGGCTTCTTAAGACACTTGCGTATGAAGGACTTGGGATAACCTTCGGCTTTAAATAGGACGTGCAAGTACTTAATCTCCTCCTTCCTCCCACTGTCGTTGCTGCAGTGTGTTTGAACGCGTTGGAAGAGAGTCCACACATAACTGCGTTTGTGACCAACGAGGTGGTTGCTTCTGAAGTGGAGGATTCGCCTGGTGGTAATTGCCTTACGGTAGACCGTTATCTTTATCTTCCCGTCCTCCAGCTTTGTAACTTGTACTTAAAGGAAGGCCAGCTGATTGTTGAGCTCTTCTTCCATATTAAACTGGATGTCGGGAAAGATTAAATTCAACAGTGCCTTGAAAGTCTGCACATCGCTCCCTTTGATGATGACGAAAGTTTCATTGACGTATCTGGCTCAGAATTTTGGGGGGTAAGAGCTGAAGACCAGCCGCTCGAGCCTCTGCAAAACCGCTTCGGCAATTAATCCAGACAAAGGCGAGCCCATCAGTGCCCCCCTCTTTTGCTCGTAAACTTGGCCGTTGAATGTAAAGAACGTCTTAAGACATAGTTCTAGGACCTTGATCATGTGAACACGTTTGAGCTGTTGATCGGTCTCATCATACTTTTCCCGGACAAAACCGTAAATAGCGTCGATAGTCAGCGTGAGTGGGATGGGTATGAATGATGAGATCACGTCAAAGGACCCCATCATCTCATCTGCCTCTACTTTGAGACGTTTGATGCGCGACAAAAACTCTTCAGTCGATTTCACTGTCCACTCCCAGTCCTTGGTAAGGAAACAAAGTCGCGGGCACAGCCACTTTGACAACCCAAAGGCTGGGATACCACGTAAGGAGACGATGGGGCGTAGCGGCATCCCCGGCTTGTGGAACTTTGGTAGACCATAGAAGCACACCATTGCGATATCACTGGATTTTGTAGCAGACTTCAGGAAGAAATTGATCAGGGTAATGATACGAGACTGCCACGCTCGCATTTGCAAATACCGCCAGATGATTGAGCAGCATTCGTCAACTTGCCAGTCGATCTTTACGGCACACGAGCTGGGAATCCCCAAAGCGGCAATTCTCGACAGTGCACGCTGTCACCACAAGTTGCTTGATGACCTGTTGTCTGGAAAATTTGGGAAAATAAGTTCGCCAAAGCAGCCCCCCACTGACGGCGTTTTCTTTAACAACTTATCCCTCTAACGTTTCACTCAGAAAAAACTAGCAGTTCTATCCTAGGACGCGATGTCCAGCACAAGAGACGCTCGACCAAAAGAATTTATCGAATTGGCAGTCCAGGAGTGTGAGGCAAACGAGGAGTGCAAAAACGCCGGGGAGGTCTAAGCCAGTCAGCGGCAAACAGGCAGGTCAAAGTTCGTGCGTCCAGCACGGCTATAATACGAGGCAAGCGGCAAGACTGAACAACTCAAGACCGGCAGGAGCAACAATTACGCTACTCTGATGATGGAAACGAGTAAGTTTCCGAAACGTCATTTCGAATACAATATGGTCCATGAATTCGCTCTCTCTTCTTCTTCGTCTTCTTCGGGAGATGATGAACGCGATACAATGTCTGGACCTCGAATCTTTACGCATATCGATGTATGTTATGGGCGCACAGCCCTCCGCTCAGCACGCAGATGGGAGACCTTCGCGAAGCGGGAGTCCTCCACCTACGCTCAGCTGAAATTCCTGCACAGGTGCCTTGATGAGGACGTCTTACCGAAATGCCTCAAATATAGACCGCCTGTGAACACTGACCTTTGCCGACGGACGATGGCAGACTTCAAGAAGAAAATGATCAGGGTACTGATACGAGACTGCCACGCCCGCATCCACAAGTACCGCCAGATGATTGAACATCATTCGTCAACTTGCCAGTCGATCTTTACGGCACACGAGCTGGGGGTCCTCAAAGCGGCAATTCTCGACAGCGCACGGCGTCACCGCAAGTCGCGTGATGACCAGTTGTCTGGAAAATTTGAGAAAATAAGTCCGCCAAAGCAGCCGTCTACTGACGGTGCCTTGGTTTACAACTTGTCCTCTCATCGTTTCACTCAGCAACAACTAGCGGTTCTATCCTATGACGCGAAGTTCAACACAAGAGATGCTCGACCAGAAGACTTTATTGCATGCTTTGAATCGGCGCTCCAGAAGTGTGAGGCAGGCGAGGAGTGCAAAAACGCCATGCGACAACAAGTGTCGACTTTACTCCTCCAGCATAAACGCCAGATGACGATTTCTAGGGCAGAAGATCGAGAACTTTTGAAAATACGAAAACTTGAGGATATCGTCACTCTACCCACCGACAAGGGGCGCTTGACTATCGTCAATGATAAGTCTGAGCACTGCACAGAACTAGGCAACCTCTTGATAGATAAGGAAGCTTATGAGCTATCGACTGTCAGCGAGTTCAAAAAGCTCGTAAACAACATCAACAAGACGATCGGCAAGCTGAAGAAGGCGGAAGCTCTTACAAGAAGGGATGCGCTGACCGCAAAAGCCAGTGATGTCGCAATGGCGCGCTTCTGCGGTCTACAAAAGGTCCACAAGCCCGGGATGCCGCTACGCCCCATCGTCTCCTTACCTTTGGGCTGTCAAAGTGGCTGCGCCCGCGACTTTGTTTCTTTACCAAGAATTGGGAGTGGACAGTGAAGTCGGCTGAAGAGTTTTTGTCGCGCATCAAACGTCTCGAAGTAGAGGCAGATGAGATGATGGTGTCTTTTGACGTGATCTCATCATTCACCCCCATCCCACCCACGCTGGCCATGGACGCTATTTAGGGTTTTCTTCGGGAAATGTACAGTGAGTGACCGATCTCATGAAATGTTGGCTGAAATTCTGAAATGCGTTTTCGATTAGGAAGGATTACGTGGTCGCGGTTGTAACACTGAGTATCTTGCGGCATAATCTTATAACATTTCGCATTTGGCAGCATGTCAGCTTTTGAATAAATTTCTTTTCAATCTCCTGTATAAACCGTACTTGGTAAAAAAAAAAATGACTACTTATGTAGCATGTATTTTTCCCATTGATTTTCAATGGTCTTGCGAATTCAAATATATCTTTTAGAGAGCATAAAAATAGTTTTTCTGTCAATCATTTAATAGATGGTTACGCCTTCTTTATATTTTACATTTAAGAAGGTAGTATAATTAGGTTTTAAGAATTTTTTAAATTTCCGAATAATTTGGAACCTGATTATTCGCTGCATTAGCGCTTAGTGATTTCAGTCTACAAGGTGCATGCGCTCCGCGTAAAGAAAATAATATATTTTTCTATGCCATTAAAAATATATCATACAGAGTCCACAAAATGTCGCAATGGATGCGAACTATGCTGTACATTTCATGAGAAGCTGTGGTAAACGGCCAGGTACGATGCTATGTGAGTGAACATTGCCCTGTCTTAAAAAAATCTCATAATTAGAAACTTTTTAAAAACCCAATTATACTACTTTCTTGAGTTTAAAATGTAAAGAAGGTGTGACCATCTATTAAATGATTGACAGAAAAACTATTTTTATGCTCTCTAAAAGATATATTTGAATTCGCAAGACCATTGAAAATCAACGGGAAAAATGCATGCTACTTAAGTAGTAATTTTTTCACCAAGTACGGTTTCTACAGGAGATTGAAAAGAAATTTATCCAAAAGCTGAAATGCTGCCGAGTGCAAAATGTTATAAGATTATGCCGCAAGATACTCAGTATTACACCCGCAACCAAGTAATCCTTCCTAATCGAAAACGCCTTTCAGAATTTCAGCCAACATTTCATGAGATCGGTCACTCACTGTACATTTCCCGGAGAAAACCGTAAATAGTGTCGATAGTCAACGTGGGTGGGATAGGCGTGAATAAGGAGATCACGTCAAAGACCCGATCATCTCATCTGCCCCTACGTCGAGACCTTTGATGCGCGACAAAAACTCTTCAGCCGACTTCACTCGATATGACGGTTGATGCACTCGGATGAATCGTGCATCAACTGGCACATCTATTTGGACGCCGCGTACAAAATTCTCAAGGAGAAATGGAAGAGACGAGAGCCAGTCGGAACGGAATGACGCAAATAGCGGCCGCTCACGGGCGCAAACGCGAACGATTATCGATTTTTTATGTACACTGCCAGATATTAACTGTTGCCGGCACATTTAATCTCAGTCCGCGACTGACGACGACCTGGGTAACCGGCGTCGAAAATTCATGGAATAAGCTACCTTGTCCCAAAGAACGCCTCTGCCTTCAATATATATATATGTATATTATATATATATATTAGATATATAATGGTTGACGACGCTCATCGATCGTTCTTGCGGAATTAACTCGTTCCGGTTTGCCTTATAGGCACTCCCTCGAGTCCAACCAGCAGCCGCACAGCGGCGCACGATATAGGCAGTATGTTATTTTGCACAATGACGAGGAACTCTGGAATGACCCTTTCTGGTTTACTAGCCGTCGTCATCTAGTCATACCCAACCCCGAAGTGTGAAAAATCCGAGGCACGAACTCGCGAGCCTTTTGCCTTGTCGGTTTCGATCTGGAATAAACAACGGTAGGGGGCGCTCGCCGATCGTTCTTACGGAAATCACTCGTTCCGTTGTGCCTTATCGAAACCGACAGGACAACGGGCTCGTGGCCCAATGGTTAGAAGCGTGGACTTCTAACTAACAGGTCGCGAGTTCGGGCCTCGGGTGTTCCACACTTCGGGGTTGGGTATGACTGGCTGACGACGGCTTATAAGCCAGAAATGGCCATTATAGTCTCCCTTGTCTTTGTCGGTAATGCTATTCTGCCTATATATCATGCGCCGCTGTGCGGCAGCTGGTTGGGCTCGAGAGAGAGCCCTTAAGGCACAACGGAACGAGCGAGTTCCGTATGAACGATCGGTGAGCGCCCTCTACCATTATATATATGTATGTATAAATGTATTTACTCAGGAACGGGCACCCACCGATTCGTTGACCTCCCGAAGCAAACGAGCTTCGTATGGCTGATAAGGGTCACGAACAGGCAACCATTTACTCGAGTCTGACGACGACCTGCGAAACGGCCTCGAAGGTTTTCTACTTTTCCTAAAGAACGTATTTACCTTCATATATATATAAGTTCTGAAGACAAATAAGCCCTTTGGGAGAATGAGCAAATTTTATTTCGCAAATTGTTGAAGCCCGTTTTCCAGGTTGTCGTCGGACATAAAGAAGGCGTGAAAGATAGTTGAACTCCGAAGCTAATATTCGAGTCCCACTTTCTTGTTGCAAAGAAGATGAACACGAGATCACTGGAGCGTTAAGTGTATGAGTCTGAACTTTCACGACTCAACTTCTCGATTACCATAGCACTTCCCCGGGGCGCAGAAGCGCGGCTGTGTTAGGGCACTCTTTCAAGGGGTAAAACTTATTGCAGCGAACCGGAGGGACGAGTACGAGAACTACGCCATCTTCGGGACCAATTGGCAAGGAATGGCTACCCAAACAGTTTTCTCTGCCGCTTCCTCCGCGGCGAACAAACGGAGAAGAGCTACCAACACTCTAGCACCACCTACGTATATAAAGAACGTGTCAGAGGCAACGGACCGTGTCGCTGCAGAGCTCGTCGCGGGTATAGTTCACCGTCCGAAACCTACCATGTGCACCAAAATCTTGCGGACGAAAAACAGAATAGACGCAGGAGAACAAACTGCTGTCCTTTATCTGATCGCATGCCATGACTGCCCTCACCACTATATAGGACAGGCCGGCCGACTCCTTAGCTCGCCAGTAGGGAAACACAAACGGACAGTTCGGAGGGACGACTCACTGTTTCAGGTCGCCATTCACACCCCCGAGGAAGGCCACGAATTCAACTTTGCGAGAACGCGGATAATGTGGTGAGCCAACAGTAAGACAGGGCGAGAACTCCAGGAGGCCGGGGTGTCTGATACCAACTCCATCAGTAGATACATTGATATACCCCCTGTTATCACGCGCTCCGCTCTCGCGACCAAGAGGCAAGACCCAATTGCAGCCCAAGAGTGCACGTAGTCATGCCGTCGTGAGGCGGCGTGGACTCAGTCTAATCACGAACACCACCCCTTTCGTCCGTTTCTTTGTTTGACTAAAAAACTGCTCATTTGATGCCGCATTTCCACAGTCTCTGATGATTGCCTCCTGAACGAGACCGGTACTGTCGCAGTGATCGCGCGTCTATCTTCTTTGCGGTTAGAATCTAAATATACCCGAAAAATCTATATTGCTTTGTCAGTGTTTCGAATGAGTCGATGCTGTGGGTCGACATCAAGTTTTAATTGGTTATCACCTTTCCCGCTTTTTGGAATTTGTGTACATGGCGTCCAAATCGATGCGTGATCAACAGTCGGGAGACGGAAGCATATAATACTGTGGCCAATTCATTATAGGTAGGAAACCAGAAAAGGTCAGGTATTGCTGGTCTGCTATTGCTTTATTTGCTCATCACTAGTGTTTGTACACTGAAATTTCACTCTTTTTCGACAAAATTATCCTGAAACAACCTTCTCGCTAGTAAAGAAACGTCCACTAATCAAGGGTATCGACTCAACCTGAAAAGGATAGTAATTTAGCTATTCGTTCGCAAACTGGTAAATCAGTCTCAAGGTCAAAGTCATCGGCTGAATCCTACTTTTCGTCCGATGGTCGTTGCATCATTCCCTCTTACTCAGTCCCTTGGATCACTCCTTTTTTATATTTTCCTTATCAAATATTTGAAACAAACTAACATATAGGGTTTTTGGGTAGATGCCAGCTAAAAATATTCGCAGAAGACTACATTTCGTTCGAAAGGGAAGACGAAATAATGCTTTAGTTTTAAAATTGTTTGAGAGTATTTCCGAGAGAAGCCAGGAAGACTTAAGTAGCCCCTTTGATTAATTTTCAGAACGTATTGCTTCCCCTAAAAACAGATTTGAGATTTACAATGATAAGGTCCGGCCACTATTGGCACTCCTGGACGGATCTAAATACCCACCATCTCATAGCTCATAGCTGGACGGTAGTCTCTTCCATTAGGCTTAAAAGCCGACATTGGAATCCTATGACCTTTCGGTCGGGAAGTATGGTTGAACTGTCAGCCGACGCTAAGGAAATGAGAAACCAGCATTCGGCTGTACTAGAGGAACAACCCAAATGTGAACGTTCGCACCGTTCGATAACCATTAAACGGTGAAGAACTGTCAAGACCATCTCAATGCGGCTGCATTATGTGTATGATATTGAGGTCAATCCCTTCATGGTATTCAACGGGGAGATGATTTGTTTCTTTTGTGCGTCATTCGAGAGCTATGGAAAAAAAATGAATTGTAATACTCTTCTGAGACCGGTTGGATTGAGATGTGGGATTACCCAGATGGTTCAAGAACGATGTTCCCATCCAGCCATTGTGTGCAGTCCGCAGTTGAGGTCAAATTTAGGATCTCTTATGAGGGATTCAAAACTGCATGCACAACTTGCGAGATCTTATTGGTTGGTCGAAGGCCGGGTGGAATATTATCTGCCTAACTGGGCATACTATCCGCTGCGGGCAATATTTGCAGCGATCTGAAATAAGCTGTTCCAAAAAAAGCACAGAACGTCGGCGTTTTAGGGTTTCGGCTGAAAACGGCAAAGTAAAGTCGCTATGATCAGAGGTATTCAGTCAAAACCCTCGAACCTAGTCGGACCCAATTTTTCCAAGACTCCTGAGTTTGCTCACTCCCTATGAGTATTTTCCTGTGGGGACGTCTCCTTAGCTGCATAACTGATCCCAACTCGGATGTGTGCTATAGTGGTCCTTGAACTCGCATGCCCGATGAGTTAGCAGCATGGCCCCTTGTCGTTTAGGGGTGTAAGCTCGTCTTTGATTTGTTTCAAAACTCCCACCATTTCGAACGCGTTCGAAGTATTTAAGGTCTTGGGGAAGTCATGGTCATCAGACTGATCTGAGACTATAATAGAATTCGACCAATCACTCCTGTTATGGACCCTCAGACTGGAACCCGCGCAAGCGATCTTGCATCGACGGACAGTCGACAGCTGGTAGATCTCATTTAAAGTAAAGATGAGAGCGACCTCTTTTGATTTATCCAACATCGTCTACCGGCCATAATCAAACCCCATCGGGGGACTATCAAAGAACATCCTCCATTCTTGTTTGGACTTTTTTAGAAGGCCCACGGAGATCGGTGAGAAGGTGGGGTCGGTGTTTGTCCTCATACCAAGTCAATACCACTCCACGGTGACTTGATGTGCCTCAAATCCATTCGACTGTTTGACTGTTATTCTGAGCTCGATCAACCGTTACTTATTTCTGTCCAATGGCCTTGCTGTGTCAAGATTCTGAAAAATGCATATTGGGAATCTTGCATACTCTGTTGGAAAAGGAGGCTCCACAACTGCAGGAAGATCCCGTGGGTCAGTGGTTAAGTGCGTTGGACTTCTGACCAACAGGTCGTGGGAACGAGCTTCAGGTGTTCCACACTTCAGGGTTGGCTATGACTGGCTGACGACGGCCAGTAAGCCAGAGACGTCCATTCCAGTCTCCCTTGTCTTTGTCGGCAATAACATTCTGTCTATATCATGCGCAGCTGTACGGCTGCTGGTTGGGCGCGAGAGAGAGACCGTAAGACACATAGGTAAGAGTGAGTTCCGTAAAAACGATCGGTGGGTGTCCCTCTACCAGGAAGAGTTTTGTTCACTTGACGTTTCGAATCCACGCAAAAAAACCTTCATCGGAGACAGCAAAAGAAGGCAGCTGGCCAACGCGCAGGTAGTGCAGTATTTATAAGACGCAGTTGGCAGGCAAGCACGTACATGTCAAAATTCGGAATCGTGCATTATTCACATAAATTCTTGCTTGATCACCACATGCAAGGCGTTAATTCTCACAACTTCATCACCGTTGTTGGCGGTTGGCTCGTAATACCGACACAAAAGTTTGGCTTTTGAAATTTCAGAGCAGCGCTAGAGGTAAATTGATTTACGCAAAGGTTTCGCGACTGCAAGGAAGTGGGCGTTATCGTCAGTCCTTGAAAGTTGCTGAACAGGTTTTAATGCTGGTAGCACTTTTTGGCATTCGGCAAACCCTGCACAGAGGGAAGGGTTGGTTTTCCTGAACGCACCTTTAAGTCAGCTGTTTGCAACACCCCTTGGTTCTTAAAGTGTTCTCCAAATCTAATATTAATGATGACTCACATACGCTGGTACCAGTAACTGCACATTGTTGCAGAGTATATTCAGGTGAAATGACTTTCATGTTTTTTTAGGAAAAAGTTCTTAAGGCCTGTGGGGAGTAAGCAGACGTGCAGGGATCTCCGCTAATCAGATTTACTTTGACAGTTTATGTGGTTTTTCAGAACCGGCTCTGTCGGATGCTCAAGTTAACTCGTTTAATGGGTTTTGCTTCGTATTCTCGAGGTCGCAGAATCTAACTGGATTCGTCTAAAAGTGTGGCCAGTCTTTGCTGACTATTAGCTTCTTTCTTGACGTCTGTCTCTGGCGGACCTACCACATGTTAAACATTCTTTGGCCTCGGTTTACCATAATCTCCTGAGCTTTGACCTTGAGAGTAGACATAAAAGCCCAGAAGATTCCATTGGGATTTCCTTTCTTTGTCATGGTCTTCGCATGTCAGTGATAGCAAGGAAGTTTATATTGAACAGGGTCTTACCTCGAGTCTGGATTAGGGTTTTTGATGCCATGTCAACCTCCTTGACAATCTGCTCACAAGAGCAGCTCGCTAAGAGTGCAGCAGGCCAGACACAGACAGCTGTTTCACGGTCGTTACCGATCATCAGTACGTCATAGGCCTCAGTGGGAACGGTGATAGCGTAAACTCGGTCTGCAAAGCGGCTTCTGATGTGAGGTCATATGGTAGATGCACGAGGCGAGAAAAGCTTCAGGGGAAGTCCGTTTTCCCTCGTTGTGTCACGATCTTTGGGTCAAGATGGCCGAATGCACTTCTTTCCTCCCGACAGGGCAACGGGCTCGTGGCCCAGTGGTTGGAGGCGTGGACGTTCAACTAACAGGTCACGAGTTCGAGCATCGTTTGCTCCACACTTCGAGCCCAACCAGCAGCCGCACAGCGGCGCGTGATATAGGCAGAATGGCATTACCGACAAATACCGGGGAGACTGGAACGGCCATTTCCGGCGTATTAGCCGTCGTTAGCCCGTCACACCCAACCGCGAGGTGTGGGACACCCGAGCCCCGAACTCGCGACATGTTAGAAGTCCAACGCCTCTAACTAGTGGGCCACGGGCTCGATTTCCTGTCGGTTGCAATCGACTGCCTGTTTTTCCCAGCCTGCGCTCGCTCAATTCGGCAAATGACCAGCAGCGATGGGCCCTCCTGTGCTCACTGGATTTTAAAATTCCCCCTCAACTGTTGGACTGTCCTTTGAAAACATCCAGACTATGCGCCGATGTGCATGCAACACTTACCAACATCACTGACTAGTTCGCTAGATAGGAAGATTGCTGAAATCAGCAATTCAGCGAAGTGTAAGGGGAATGCAGGTAAAAAACGCGAGTGAAGTACCGTAGTCGGCTCACCATTAGGAAAAGCTCTCCCGTTTGCCGAGATGACAGGCGTGATCGGAACGACTCAGATGTGTTGGTTCTGCAGGAAATCCGGATCGACGGGTTGATGCTGTCTGGCGACAAACACTTTTTGGCCTTATTTGTGTGTCTTTTATTTCTAGCGATCCATTTAGTTAAACTGCAATTTCAGTGTAGGAGATTCCTAGGTTAAGTGCAGCACTCCCTTCGGGATTATTTCACACATCCGGCACGAACTAAGTCAGCTATTTCAAGGAGCGGGGTGTCCGTCTACGCCACGATGTGGACGCAGGCGTAACTTGCACCGAATGTGTTCATAGTGAGACCAACTTGAGAA
>CACRXP010000836.1:92357-123333 GCA_902702965.1 Spirometra erinaceieuropaei
TGATGGGAACTCAGTCAACAAGTACGCTGACCTCCATCCCGTGCAAAGGCGAGGGTAGCGATAGGATGAGACCCACAAGTAGATGGCAGTTTTTCGCAGTTGGTTCAGGGTGGGAGTGTATTTTGTTTATGCTTTTGTAAAGTACTTTTGAATTTGTAAAGGTGTCAAAAACCGGTGAAAAAGTCATAATGCCTATGCAGTCACTTTTTACCGATTACAGTTGTTGCATACGACCGGGACAAAATGCATTTAACAGCCGGAATTTCACCCGACTAAAAAATCTTGGTTTTATCCAGCACGCTAATCAATACAACAAATCCACTTAAGTACCTCCCTCTTAATCAAAATCACATTTTGTGATTTCGGTCAATATTTCATGCAATACAGTGCTTACTGTGCTTTGAATATTTACCGTAAAAGAACTAAACTTCTTCATCAAAGGGCTGGCTAGGGCCTTAACTCTTATACTCCTTTGATGTACACTAAGGTCTACTTTAACTTATGTTCCAAAAGAAGAAGCGGCCCCATCATTTAAATGACTTAAATGTAAGTCGGTTGCTATAGTCAGTTTGCATGAATGTCGATCGCCTTGGTTCGGTAGCCTTGATCACAGCAATCTAAAAAACGCAAGTCGCATTTCAGCCGGTAAAAGAAGTCTGTGAAAAAAACTGAACAAGAAACCTCTTCGAAAAAGTTGTGCTGCGTATGTATAGTAATTTAGCAGTAAGCGGAACTAGTGTCCGAAAGGACGTTTAGCTAAAAGCCGGTGTTCCATAACAGTGCCCCCCAAACGGGCCACGTGGTAGATGCGCTGGAAAAATACGGGAGCCATATTGGATCCTGGCAAGCGTTATCGAAATGCACACTGCAACAAATGCCAACGTGTAGGGGGTGCGGTGGCAGACCCAACTTCCGACGTCCGTCGCGCACATTGGAGCCCATGCCGTCCTCCCTCATTGTTGTTGTTGTTGGTTAAAATCCTGGTCATTTGCTGTTAGGACCAGGGGGTGTGGAGTGGAGCGCCAAGGTGCGGGCTCGACCGTGCCATCCCTCTGCGTCTTTCCCCGCCCGCCGTCTACGTGGCTATGCCTTGACATGGGGTCCAGGTAGAGAAGAGAGTGCGGTAGATGCTGTGAAAGTCTGCATTCACTATAACCTAGTTCACGCAGAAGTCGTCGTCCTTGACCTCACCTTACTGTGAAGCACACGGTGGACACCGCTGGCAACGACACTGTCGAACAATCATGTCGTAAGAGGGCCTCGACAAGAGGTTGCACTGCAGACGTACTGGACCAAAATGGAGTTGTACTGGCTCATAGCTCGCGTCTAGATGAACGACGCCGAGTTCGCGCCAACCCATAACTTGTAACAGTCGGGAGATGGCACCCAAAAAATCCGCCCAACTAAAGCAGCCTGTCTTACGGGACAGGTGGTAATAGTGGTTTTATGGGTGGTGGCTGATCGGGATGTACGATACAAGCCGACGGAAAGGCTTATATGAACAGGTGAATAATCGATGTTGGCCCGTTCTCCGTTCCGTTATTACAAAATGGGTCGCCAAAGGCAGTATAGTGGTAACGGATGAGTGGAAGGCGTATAATCGTCTTCCCTCAGAAGGTTATCTGCATTTCTCTGTTAACAACTCAAAGAACTTCAAGGACCCTACCACCGGACGGCACACCAATGCCATTGAGGCATACTGGAGTAGACTGAAAAGGAAATTCTACGAGGGAGGCCCTGAATGTGGTTGAGCTGTGTGGGCTCACATAGACAAAGTACAGTATCGTTTTTGGTTTGGCCTCAATGCCATGTCCTTGAAAGATGCCTGGAAATTGTTCCTGTCCCATGTTGCGCAGACTTATCTTATTTAAAAGGGATTTTGTTTTGTAATAAACTGCCATAATGTGAATGTAGGCCGTATATTCAGGTGTACGTGTGCAACGATGGGGAAGATTGGGTAACAGCGACCATTGTCCATGTAACCTCCTGCGATGTTCGTTCGGCCAGCCCATGTTAGGCCGTCGGGAAAAGTCCAAGTAGTGCGTGGAAGTCGGCCTGTAACCACTGATATAGCCTGAAGGCGTTTGAGTCCACCGTTAAAGGTATTATTTCTAGGTAACGGATTTTTTGGGTGCCAGCTCCCGGTTGTTACCCCATAACTACTCCCATACGTGTGTATGGAAGCACGATTTAGACGAGGGCTCTCATACTAAGTCTGACGCCGGGGCCGATCACACCGCCTCCTGGTTGATAGATTCAGAAGTCGACTGGGAGAGAAAGAGAGAAACGAACGCTGGGGTACCTCACAGCGCATCAGCCTATTTATCACTGCAATGAACCCGGTTTTCTTTATCCTGTCGCGGCACGCTAAGATTTGTGGTCTGGAAGGCTGTCAACCGATGCAATAATTTAAACCCTGCCAGGGTATTTTCAAGTTACTGGAGGATCGAGAGTCAGGATGTGATGGCTCCTTGTTAGTGCGGCCTTTATTTATGTGAAATCCGAGCCGCGTCCGTAACAGCCTATTGCCTGCGCACATGGGATGCCACAGCGTCTGGACTCACCTCTAGTCGTCTTGACACTGTCTTGTCATCGAAGCCTGGTGCAAGTTCGCCCCTCTATAAATAACATCGCACGCACAGTGAGTGACCGATCTCATGAAATGTTGACTGGAATTCTGAAATGCGTTTTCGATTAGGAAAGATTACTTAGGTGGGGTTGTAATTATTGATTATCATGCGGCATAATTCTTTAGTATTTCGGACTTTGCAGGATGTCAGCTTTTGAATATACTGCTTCTCAATCTCCCGTAGAAGCCGTGCTTGCTAACAATGACTACTTAAGTAGCATGCGTTTTTCCCAATGATTTTCGATGGCCCTGCAAATTCAAATATATTTTATAGAAACTACGAACAAAAATATGCTTTCTTCCAGTCGTTTGATAGAGGATTACGCCATCATTGTATTTCATACTCGAAAAATTAGTATAATTAGGCTTTAAAAAAGTCTCTAATCAGAAGAACGCGCGATGTCTATTTATATGGCATCGTACCTGTCAGTTTACCACTGCTCCTCATAAAATATATAACGTAGCCCGCATCCATAGCAAAATTTTATGAACCCAATATGATATCGTTTTAAAGGCATAGAACAATATGTGATTTTCTTTACGCGGAACGCATGCACCTTGTAGACCGAAATCACTAGTTAATAGTGCAACGACTTGTCAGGCTTTAAATTATTCCGCAATCAGAAAACATTTAAAACCTAATTATACTCATTTTCGAATATGAAATATAAAAATGACCTGATTCTCTGTCAGATGACTTAAAGAAAGCATATTTGTGTTCGCTGACTCCATAAAATATATTTGAATTTGAAAACCCATCGAAAACCAATGGGAAAAATGCATGCTACTTAAGTAGTCATTTTTAGCAAGCACGGCTTCTACGGGAGATTGAGAAGCAGTGTATTCAAAAGCTGACATCCTGCCAAGTCCGAAATATTAAAGAATTATGCCGCATGATAATCAATAATTACAACCCCACCTAAGTAATCTTTCCTAATCGAAGACGCATTTCAGAATTCCAGCCAACATTTCATGAGATCGGTCACCCACTCTAAGTCACTGTACATCGGCCGCAGGTACTGCACGCAGCGAACATTGCCGTCGTCCGTGACGATCGAGGTGTCGTGTCATAACACATATGTTGCAGGTCAACCAGCTTAATCATCATTTTGACATAAAAGTGCTTTCCGAGATCGCATCTCTTCCCCTCTGCACTCCCACACCCAATCTATCAGTAGTATAAAGACGCACATCCAATCACGCTCGATGAGAGCACGGACTTTCGAGCCTTTTATTTGTTTTCACGGCAGATTTGCTGGTATATTTTTGTTAAGCAGTCCTCTGTTGACAATTTAAAATATCGCGGTAGCAAACATTGAAGTGTTAAAAACAAAGATTTGCGTCGCAAACATCCACCTGTCTAAGTCTTGTGCGTGCACGCCCCGCGTCTCCTCTGGCCAAAGGTCAATAAATTGCATACATGTCCCCGTGCCTCCGTTTTTCCCTCCCTCTCCCTGTGACACATCTCTACCTAACTCTAACTGCCACTTACCGCCTTCTCCCCCCCCCCCTATTCACACTCTTAGCTTGTATAAAAAAACTAACCATAATCGGTCCCCCCCCTTATCACTCACGCGTTTTACTTTGTACCCCATATACGGTAGGCGAGCTACCTCATGAAATGTCAACTGAAATTCCAAAATGCGCTTCCATTTCGAAAATCATAATTAAGTTAGGTTGAAAAACTAATCACCATGCAGCGTAGTTCTATAACAATTCAGTTACTTCAGGAGGCCGGCTTTCGAACGAACTTCTTTCCGGCTGCATGCAAAAAATATACTCTGCAAAAATGACTGCCTATGGAGCTCATAGGTATTTTGGTAGATTTTGATTAATTCATATTGACCCCACTGTGAAAAACTCGGCGCCTGAGTGGGACTCTAATCCACGCAATAAGGGGAATTATTTAGTACAGCCAACGCTCTAACCACGCCGGATGACGCGAGTTTAATCACATTTGGGTAAAGTTACCCGCCCAACCTACTGCAACGTCTGGAATCCACCAAATCTGATACAGTTGGTTGACTGCCCAAGCAGGATTTCCTAGGTAACTCACTCGCGTCGTCCGGCGGGGCCTCGTGGCTCAAGTGGTTAGGGCGTTGGCTATACTAAAGCCTTCCCCTTACTACGTGGGTTCTTATCCCACCGAGTCGCCGAGTTTTTCACCGTTGGGTCAATGTGAATTATTCAAAATCTGTCAAAATAGCTATGAATTACGTGTGCCTGGTAGTCATCTGGTGGATTCTAGGTGAATTACTTAGGACATCCTGCTTGGGCAGTCAACTTACTGTATCAGATTTGGTGGATTCCAGACGTTACAGTAGGTTGGGCGGGTAAACTTGACCCAAATGTGGTTAAACTCGCGTCGTCCGGCGGGATCTTGTAGCTCAGGTGGTTAGAGCGTTGGCTGCGCTAAAGCCTTCTCCTTACTGCGTGTGTTCGAATCCCACCGAGGCACCGAGTTTTTAACAGTTGGTTCAATATGAATTACTTATGGAGCATTATTTTTCTCATTGATTTTCGATGCCCTAAACATTCAGTTATATTTCATGGAAAACATGCATAGAACTATTGATTCTTTTATCCATTCGATAAAAAGTTACGTCTTCTTCCAATTTTATACTCGAAGGAAGGGTATAATTTGGTATTAAAAAGTTTCTAATTGTGAGATTTTCGATACTGTGAAATGCTCGTTCATGAAATGTCATGTCTCTGCATTTATCAATGTGGCTTGTAAGGTGACCAATATGGCTCAAATCCACTGCTAACTTTTGTGAACCCCATATGGTCTCCTCTTTATATCGTTGAAAAATGTATGGTTTTTCGTGCGCGGAAAATATACGGCTTGTAGTTTGAAAACCCTGAATCTAATTGTAACGGCAGAGCGGGTTCAAAATTACTCGGGAATTGGAAGATTTTTTGTAAACCGAATTGTACCCTTCTTTCGATTATAAGATTGGAAGAAGACGTAATCTTTTACCGAATGAGCAAAAGAATGAATATTTTTATGTATACTTTCCAAGAAATATAGATGAATATTTAGGGGCATTTTTAAGTAGCCATTTTTAGAGTATCATTTTTTCATGCGGCCGAAAAGAAGTTCCTTCGGAATTCGGCATCCTGAGGTAAGTTATTTATTATTGAACTATGCTGTACAATTTTGAATTTTTTAAACCTAATTAGTCCTTTCGAAACGAAAACGCATTTAGGAATTTCGGTTCCCATTTCATGAGTAAGCCCACCTACTGTATATAAATTTACTGGCCAGATGAGAACCTATAGAAAGCACGCGTACGCTCGCTATATTATCTTCTGGATTATTCAGTGGCAATTTTCGCAATTCCTTAAGTCGACTGAAAATTATTCAACCTTCAAGGATGTGTACTACTGGCGTATAGTACCCCATACAGCGGTCTGTTATATTCAAAATGACACGAAAATAACTTTTACAGTCAGTGGCAACTTTTACATTATGCAGACCAGAATTCTGATTAGGAAGGACTGATTGAGTGGAACTGTAATACTGATAAGCATAGACCATACTTCTGAGATATTTCAGTCACATCGGGATGCCCGGCTTCCGACTGCACTAATTTTCAGCCGCCTGAAAAAGCTTCGCTCGCGTACAGTTGGCTACATACGCAGCATGATTTTTGCGTTTATTTCCAATGCTCTCAACAATTCAAATATGCTTTACAGAAAATATGATCTAAAATATCCTTTATTACATTCGGTGGGTAGCATATCATGTTTTCTTCCGATTGTATACTCGGAAAGGAGGTATCTTTCAGTCCTCATATGTTTGCAATTATGAAATTTTTAAAGATCGTCAAATATACACTCACATGCCTCTGAGGCATGGTAAATAGTCGTGTTCACTATAGAATTTTAGGGGCCGCTCATGGGATACCTTCCTAAAGGCATAGAGGAATGTATGCTTTTCCCTAGCGTTTGCGTCGATTCTAAACTTTAGGCACAAATGCAGCGACAGATCAAAGTCAAAGTTACTGGGGAATTTAGGAAACTTATTTAAAACGGTTTATCGAGCAAAAATGTTGCAGGAGACCTTATTTGATACATAATAAAGATGTGTGAGGGTGCTTTAATTATATTTTCCTCAGAATATATTTAAATTATTAAGGGCGTCGAAAATTAATGACGAAATCTGTGCTACTTAAGTAGCCATTTTTACCGAACGCGGTTTTGCAGTCGGCCGATTAAAAGAATGCCTTCGAAAGCCGACCTCCTGGCGTGAGGGAAATATGCATTTTGAGATTATGCTGTGCGACAATCACCATTGCAACCTCACTTAATCAATCTCTTCTAGTCAAAAACACATTTCCTAATTTCGATTAACATTTCGTACGATTGGTTACTGACTTTAGCTCTTTAAATGACAAGTGACGCTAGTGGGATTTTACTGTGTCAACTCATTGTACCAAAACAGCCCACGCCTGCTCTTAAACGACTTGATAAAGCTATCCTTGTGCGAAAAATATATGACATCTGGTGGATGATAGCAGGTTTTTCTTGGCGACGAGACCCTACCAAATTGCCTTTGAATAATTTCCCGACAAAGGTTTCGCCTACAGACATACAGTAGATGTGCTAACTCATGGAATGTCAACCGAAATTTCGAAATCCGTTCGCGTTTCGAAAAGATAAATTAAGTAGTGTTGTAAAACTAATCATGATGCAGCATAAATCTATAATGATCCAGGTATCTCAGGCTATCGGCTTTCGAATAAACTTATTTTCGGTTGCATGCAAGATCTATACTCTGCAAAAAATGACTACTTAAGTAGTATGCAATTTTCTTATTGATTTTCGATGCCCTCGAAAATTCAATTATATTTCATTTAAAACATGCATAAAAATATTCACTCTTTTACTTATTCGGTTGAAAATCATGTCTTCTTCCAATTTCATACTCAAAAGAAGAATATAATTCGGTTTTAAAAAAGTTTCTAGTTGTGAGATTTTTTAATATCGTTAAATGGCCGTTCATGAAACGTCATGTATCTGCATTTACAAATGCCGTTTGTAAAGTTAACAATATTGCTCAAATCCACTGCTTAATTTTATGAACCTCATATGGTCGTCCTCTTAACACCGTAGAAAAATGCACGGATTTCCGTACACGGAAAATATACATCTTGTAGTTTTGAAATCCTGAATGCAAGTGTAACAGCAGGTCGGGTTCAAAATTATTCAGGAATTAGAAAAGTTTTTTAAAACCGAATTACACTCTTTTTGAGTATGAAATTGGAAGAAACCGTGATTTTCTACCGAATAAATAAAAGAATAAATATTTTTATGCATGTTTTCCATGAAATATAATGGAATTTTCAAGGGCATCGAAAATCAATGGGAAAATTGCATGCTACTTAAGTAGTCATTTTTTGCAGAGTAAAGATCTTGCATGCAGCCGAAAATAAGTTCTTTCAAAAGCCGACACCCTGAGGTAACTGGATCATTATAGATTTATGCTGCATCGTGATTAGTTTTACAACAGTACTTAATTTATCTTTTCGAAACGAGAACGGATTTCGAAATTTTGGTTGACATTTCATGAGTTAGCACATCTACTGTAATAGTACTCCTCTCGAAACGTGCCGGTCTCTAGTTCGTTAATTGTTGTGCTGAAGGACCGAAGCTGTCTGCTAGACCTCCGATCAAGTCCTAATTTACATTCCCTATTTGCACAGTGCCTGCTTATACTGGACCGGAGTTTCACTCGTGTCGGTATGATGACTTAGCTAACGTTATATTTCATCAGATTTCTTCAGCAGACCATGCCTTCTACGGCTATGCAGCACTTTGTACTCGTTTTACTATAGTCTTACGGAGTTGGGAACTCGCGGTGAATTAAACTTTCCGCCTGGCAAGTTACCGTATGCGACCTTAAATTTCGTAATGGTTTTGCCGCAACTGTTTGCAAATGTATGCATTGAAATCTATGCTTTTTTCTTTAGAATACCGCTGTAACAATGCAATAAAAATTTCTTGGAAAAAGTCTTCAAATATTTTGCTATTAAAAAAAATAACGAGACAGTCGTTAAGCTCAATCTCAATTATTTCTCGCCCACGGATATCGCTGCCAAGTTGGGGATGGCCAAGGCAACAATTTACACCACTATCGACCGTTAGAAGAAGTTCGGCCGCATCGACAGGAAGCCTGGTAGCGGGAAAAAATGTTCGAACTCCTCGTCTTATAAGAGATGTCCGGGATTAGGGTCGTTACCATCCAGTTTGGAGCACGAAGAAGATGGCTTTCGAACTTAAGGTGTCGGAGCACACAGTCAGGAATGTCGTGAAAAAGGAACTAAAGTCTAAGTATAGGGCTAGGACCACGAAACATCTCGTTACTGCGGCTGAGAGAGAAGAGACAGGAGAGAAATTGAGATGTCACTTTGTTTGGATGCAATTGCGAACATATCATCCACGTACCGCCCATAGTATCTTAAACCGTTGATCTGGTGATGTAGCTGGAAAGCTCTCGTGAATACTCCGAAGCAATGAAGCCCTCTTGATTCCTCCACGTTTTCTCGAATTCCTGGCACTCGTCTTCGAGTATGGCTGCCCGTTGACAGGACTAACGTGGAGAAACCAGGAGGACTTCACTTCTTAGGAGTATTCATGAGGGCTTTTCAGCTACGACACCAGATCAACGGTTCAAGATACTATGGGCAGTACGTGGATGCTATATTCGCAATTGCATCGAAACAAAGTGACATCTCAATTCTACTGGATGGCATAAATCAGGCGCCTCCATCAGTAAAATTCACTCTGGAAGAAGAACAGTCCGGTTCACTTCCCTTTCTGAATGTGCTTCTGAGAAGAAGGCCTGACGGCAGCATTTGACGTAGCGTCTATCGTAAGAAAACGTAGTCCGGACAATGCACACATTTTTGGAGTTTCTTACTGCTAAACATGAATCGTAATTTAGTCCGCTTTTTGACTGAAAGAGTGAGAAGTATCTGCTCAGCTGATAGCGTTGAGAAGGAGCTTAAGATCATCGAAAGCGTTCTTTCGCCAGAACGGGTATCCTAATCGATTCATTGTTAAGAACATGGCCGAAAGACCACAAAAGCCTCCGATACTGACGACAGAAAGAAAAGGCTCTTCATCAGGGTCCCATTTCAAAGGGATGCGCCAAGTGAACTTTTAAGGAGACGCCTGACTCAAGCTGTTGCACAGACCTTTCCAGCAGCTGACACCCGTGTACTGTTCGCCACCAGTCCCATCCTATACGGAGAGGGCGAGGACAAACTACCAGTATTTACTCCTTCACCTGCTCCTGTGGGACGAATAATATTGCTCTCACGAGCCGGCGTTTATACAAAAGAATAAAAGACCATCTTCCAGTGTGGTTAGGAAAGGATCAAATAAAGAATATCAACAGCTCGATCCTCGCGCACATGGTAGACACAGACCACCGTGTAGACGCCACAGAGGCCTTCAGAGTGATTTGCAAGGTCCCCTCCAGCTATCCAAAACTACTTGGGCAGCGCTTGTTGGCTACGGCATAGGCGACTGCAATCAGGTTACGCGGACCGGTCCTATGCGCACAGAAGAACTACATAAAGGTCCCACAGCTGCCATGGATCAAAGCAACCAAGCTAGCCACCCGCATGTAATTACCCCCGCCGGGACCCACCTTCTCCCTGGCGCTGGCTGAACTTGTGGTGTTTCACTCACCCCCTCCCCTCCCCTTCCCAAACTCAAGCTACAGCTTAACTATCTCCTTGTCCGTATGTTCTAATTACTTCAGTAAACATATAAATGTACAGGCCTGAAGAAAATTTATGGAAAGCAGACGTAAGCTCGCCAAATTGCCTTTTGAATTTTTTAATGAGCATTTTCGCAACTTCAAAATACTTCAAACAGTTCAAGATGTAATGCAGTTGCCATATTTCTTCATGAGGTCTCTTCCTCTGGACGCCAGGAGTCATTCCTGAACCCGGTTTTTGCCTGCCAAGTTAGTTGCGGGCCACCTTCGACTTCCGCAGATGATGGATACTGGAACGATCGGCAAGAAATTCCGACAGAAGAAAGTAGCAGGCTGTCATATCTATGTACTAAATATTTTTACTCTAGCAAAGGTTACAATCGATAGAGCTTGCGTAATACGGCAAATGTTTGCCTGCCATCAAATAATGCTCCATATACCCCGGTCTGGGACAATCCTGTAATCTTCAGCTGGACCACTGGAGGGCTTGATGGAGATGTCTTTCTTTGAATTCTAACGACTACGGGAAACGCACACCACTGTCAAGCGATTCAAGACGCCATCTGGTTGTCAGACGACCGCAGGCTATGGTTCGCGCTATCTGTTTACATTTGTCGGGTGGCAGCAGCTTCGAGCGTAACGGTTTCCTGTGCATAATGAGACAGCAATAATAATAATAATAGCCGTAATGATGATAATAATAATAGCAACAGAGGTCTTCTCCTCTTCCCCCCTAGCCTGTGCAGAGTAAAATTCATTTAGTTAAGCGTGAAATGGATATACTCGGAAATTCCAACAAACTGTCTAATACTGGACATTTTTAAGAAGCAAAGACCCCGAACACACACTTGTTCAAACCCCTTCATATTTGGGAAAGGTTCATTCGGTTATACCGAAAACGCTCAACTTTATTTAACATAGGCGATGCTTCAACAACTGTAATTCTTTATCGATTTTGGACGTATTTCTAGCTAGAATTTGCGAAGGAATTTGCGGTCGCACCTCCGGGGTTTTTCAAAAACTGTATCCGTGTTGAAAGAGTAGCTTTATCGCCTGCTGGAAATATCGAAACGTTGTTCAGCAGATTTTATTTTAATGAAACGAGGAAGATGTCTATGCAGAAAATGACGCCTGATGGCTCAGCACTGTACTAATAAGTCTGTGGCACTGGCAGCCCTTCTGGGGTCGGCGACTGTTTCAAATAAAACAACCCTCAAATACGCGTTTTCTTCGCTTAAACTGAGCCCCCGGTTTCCGGTTGACGACTAGCTGCACGTAAATCAATTAGACCTCGAAGGCGCCACTGTTACTCACGCTGTAGACTTGACTCATGTGACCTTCAACTCGTCGGCATATTTTGACGAAGAGCAAATAAATGGGGTTTTTTAAACATTCACACTTTGTGCAGACTAAGCAACAGTCCTCTGGCATGCCTGCCTGGTTAAAATTATCCTTGGCAAGATTTTATTTCGTAGCCGCACCTGTTAGGGACTCGGGTTAGGGGTAAGGGGTCAGGGGTTAAGTTTAGGGTTGGTGGTTAGGGTTAGGACCTAGGAGTTGAGGGTTAGAGGTTGGGGTTAGGAGGTAAGGTTAGGGGTTAGGGTTAGGTGCTAGGGTTAGGAGTTAAACTGGAGCTTGCCTACTGCAGGTACGGCTACGAAATAAGATCCGAACTTATCCTATCATCCTGGAATAGGAGTACTACAGGGAATACATGCGTATGTCAAGTGTAACTAATATTTTTATGCGGCACTTTGATAAAGGGATTTATTTCGCTTAAAAAGGACAAAAACACTTCTTTGTAGTCGCCATTCAGGAAGTCCCGGAAAATTGTCTTGAGAACTAGAAAGCGCACTCCGGAAATAGAAGAACCACAAGGAAGACATGCATATGCTTATTTCGCTGTAAAAGGACAAAAAAGCACTCCTTCGTGGTCTTCATTCAGGAGGACCTTTAAAGTCGTCTTGAGATCAATCTATCGGTCTAATTTTCGTGGGGGGGGGGCGAATTCTCCCAGCCGTTCCCGTAAGTAAGGAACCGCTAGCCAACGAGGAGACTTGTGGACGCTTGGATGGGGATATTTGGAAAGTAGTGCTATAAAGAGGTGCTACAAGCCATTTCACTAGAATCTGTCCTTCATACTCCGTGATCAGGCTCTTTGTTTGTCCCTGGTGTAATTCCGATGAACTGATCTTGAAAGTAGGTTTAAATATACTCAGGCATACGACATCCTTGAACAGAAGACAGTTTGAAGTGTGTTCACGGCTCTTTCGGAGGAACCATCATGTCGTGCTGACGTAGTCTCGTATTGATAGAACGCTTGTTACAATACAGTCGTCCATGTCCTAAGCTTTGCTAAACCTTTTACACAACCTATTCAGTAACCCTACAGACACCATCGAGAAACCACCTAGTACTACTGAATTGTGGTGGGAGTGCCTACACTCTCAAAAACAAGAGCCAGCCAATCACTGGATGCCACGTGCGTTTCCTCCACAGCGCTGTCATCTTAATCGTGGCCCCTCTTGGTTGGCTTTTCCCCTCGGGCCTGATCAGTCTGCGTATTCGAATTATCGACCAGGTCGTCTGGAATGTTCTTCTCGAAGGGCATTGGGCCGAATGCCGACGAACTGCAGTAGGGCGTTATAAATATGCGTTACTTCCAGTTAATCTTGACTTGCAATTTCCTAATATACATGTTCGTGGCCGGTCGCGTTTTCCCCCTCTGCCGCGTTGGTATTGGGGATAAGAGTCGGGTACGTACCAGGCTGGGTCATAACAAAGTGCCTTCTATTGATAGAACGTTTGTCTCAATACAGTCGTCCATGTCCTAAGTTTTGCTAAACCTTTTACACAACCTATTCAGTAGCCGTACAGACACCATCAAGAAACCACCTAGTACTACTGAAGTGCCTTCTATGGGATGATATGAATGATTCATTCATTCACCTCCAGAATTGCAGAACACCGACTGAACGTACTACAAGAGATAAAATATGGACGCATCGCCAGGAAAAACGGAAGAGAAGGCAGTGACTCTTTCAAGCCTGCCCTAGCTAGTATCATAATCCAGCAAACGCCCTCTCAGGGTTTCAGACTGACTAATTGTCAGATTGCTCATAAAGAAGTCCCATTCGGACCTCCATATCACTCACTCATGACTCAAGGCCGGTCAGGAAGTTAAGCGGTCGGATCTTATTTCATAGCTGCACCTCCAGTAGATAAGTTTTAGTCGCCTGTCATACGGGACCGGTGGCAAGAGGGGGTTTAATACTAACCCCTAACAGGCGCGGCTGCGAAATAAGATCCCACCAGTTACTGCGTTTCCATGGCGCCTCCGCGCATTTCCTTGCTGCAAACAATCCGACACGTCTCGAAACTATCATGATGCCCTAAACGTCTTAACTGGGAAAGTTGCCAGTTGATGAGATAGCTCGGTTCTCTCAGGACGGAGAGTAAAGCTTCAGTTACTTCCCTTTAATGTGGCCTTTATTGTGTCCCCCGTCAAATGAGATCCCAGTCCCCCCACCCCTTCCTTGATTCTATGGTAACTGGATCTGGCACGCGTAGATGAGCTGCTTAGTTCCGTCAGTCACCGCTCACGATTCCGCCTCCGGTCCTCTTGACTTTGACTAGACAGCTGATTCATTTGAGTGAGGAAGGAAAGTGAAGTAGGTGCTGCGAAGGTCTGCTATCACTATAAACTTATTCATGCGCACGTCGTCGTCTCTGCGTCCACCCATTTGTGAGTCCGAGCCAGTCGCTCACAGCATGTACACACACAAGACCCCCGAGGTCGGAGAATTCAATCGAGCGAAATCATGGTCTCCTTCGATGTGACGTCATTATTGATATCCATCCCACCAAAATTGGCCTGCGAAGTCTTGTGCATTAGACTTGAAGAGGCGTACGATGTGACTCAGAATGCACTCAACATTGGACATTTCATGAGGCTGTTTGAATTCTGCCAACAAACTTTCCTCACTTTTGCGGGAGAGACCTATGAACGAATCAAGAGAACCCCAATGGGCTCACCGGTCTCCGGTTTGGTGGCAAAACTGGTCCTACAGGAGCTAGAAAAGATTGCCTTCATCCAAAATAAAGCGGTGTTTTGGCGCCGTTACGTAGACGACACGTTCGTCATCGTAAAGAAGGACATGCTGCAACATTACCACAGCCTGCTCAGCGCAGTCTTCCTTGATATAAAATTCACGAGGGGAGAAGAATAGGAACAGCAGTTGCCCTCTCTGGATGCGTATTTCAGACGAAACCTTAACGGTGAACTTGAAAAGACGGTTTATAGGAAGGTAACGAACACCACACAGTTCCTCAGCTTTCACAACAACCATCCGGTGGCTCACAAACGAAGCTGTGTGAAGACGCTCTTCAAACGGATCCAAAATGGTTGAAGCAAACCGGAGGACAGAGCACGTGAGACCCGTTATCTCCGCGACCTGTTTGTGCAACATGACTATCCGTGGGTATTCATAAGTCGCTGCCTACGCGGTCGCCTCACCAGAGAACTCGAACATCAATGCCACCCACGATATGGCATTCTCTGTCATCCATCAAGGGCGTTTCAGAAGCGGCCGAGTGCATTGCTGCGGAGCTAGGTGTTGGAATTGCACACCGCCCCAAAGCCCCCATGCACAATAGGGTCATGAAAATCAAAGACCGGTTCAAGCCTGAAGAGCAGTCTGGAGTAGTGTATCGCATTCCGTGTCAAAATTGTCCTTGTGACTACACAGGGCAGACTGGGCGCATGCTCGGATCTCGCATACACGAACATAAGCTGGCTGTGCGACGAGGCGACGCATTATCACAAGTGGCCACCTACACCCACGACGTGGGTCAAGAGTTTAACTTCGCAACCACCAACATAGTCGCAAACGCCAGAAACAAAACAGGCCGAGAAATGATTGAAGCCTGGGCCTCGGATGAGAACTCGGTCGATGGATTTATCGATTTGGCGCCGGCGTACAGAGCCCTGCGTAATCACCTTCAGTCTTGCGCCGTCGGTCGATGATTGGCCTACATGCCTTATAACTGCCGCTTTTTCTGTTGCTGCTACTACCTCTGACGATGGATACCTGTACGAGTATGAAAACTGAGGACAATAAACAAAGTTTTCCGGTGCTCGACTCTTCTTCTTCGCTTATGCACACAAGTTTGTTTGCGTAAACTGATATGCGTGATTTGCCCTTCGTACTTCGTTCTTTAGCGACATGTAGAAATGGGAGTTTTGTCGAAATTACTAAGTGCAAATTTAACTGCTAAACAGTTTTAGTTAATATTATTGTGGAGTGATTCCATTCGCTAGATTTGAACGCTAATGCATATCGGGTTACGTTACTGGCAGCATCGTAAATAGCTGCCCGTTGGCAATCTAGTGAATATTACGTGATTATCCCTCTGTAGCTGGTGGACTTCAGCCAAATTTTCATGTTAAACTTTGGTCTACATCCATAAACCTTAGTTTAAACCGACTTACTTTACGTTAGGGGTTAATTTCCGAGGGAATTTATAAGCGACCATATGTATGTGCTGAAGGACATTACTAATATAGATACGGGAGACTGAAGTGGCCATTTCTGGCTCATTAGCCGTCGTCAGCCAGTCATACCCGTGACCCGTTGATTGAAGAACCTGAGGCTCGAATTCAGACCTGTTATTTAGAAGTCCAACGCCTCTAACCACTGGGCCACGGGCTCGTTGTTCTTTCCATTGCGATCGGGAACATACAATGGTAGAATGACGCTCACCGATCGTGTTACGGAACTCACTCGCCCTCCTGTGTCTTAAGGCTCTCTCTCTCGAGCCCAACCAGCAGCCGCATTCCAACAGCCGCCATTCCAGTTTCCCTCGTCTTTGTTGGTAATACCATTTTACGTAAACATGCGCCATTCTGCGGCTGCTGGTTGGGCTCAAGAGAGAGAGCCTTAAGACACAGGGGGGCGAGTGAGTTCCGTAACACGATAGTTGAGCACCCTTCTATCATTATATACATATATATGGAACACGTACTATACCGTACTCCCGGCATAGGTACTAACTAAAAACTCAGACAAATGTTTCGCCGACATTCTGTCGCTGCAAGACATAGCTGCGAGGGATTCGACTCTTCAGTGGTTCTCCCGGAGTTCCCTATGCGGTTTCTGGTATATGAACTCTAGAGAAGAATCAGGCGAATAATTTCAGAAATTATTCAGTGCAGGACATTATGTTAAGTCTCCGGGACATGACTTTTTAGCGTCAGACTCGAAATTTCAAAGAATATTTGAGTCGAAAACAATCACTTAAAAATTCATGTCCCGGAGACTCAACTCCATGCCCCGCAATGAATAATTTCTGAAATTATTCGCTTGCTCCACATATTCGCAGTGAGTACCCATGGAGTCTGAAAAATGCGATTACCAGATTTGAGCAGACCGGGTAAGCGGTTTATTTCTGAGGAAATTGAAAAGATAAAACAACTGTCATCTTCGGAATGCAGCCTTAATTTTAAGTTGGTTGATGGAAGAGTTTAGGCCACATGTCCATAGGATAACCTTGGCGAGGAAGTCAAATGTAGTTGGCACTATTTTTGCACTTTTCGGGTTGCTTTAAAGTTTGTTTCCGGAACTGGGTTCCAGAGTTCCAGTTCTTCTGTGCATGCATCTTAGAGCGCATCGATTTCCTGTGCCCCACACAAAATACTTGGGGAGATGGAGGTGAACGCAGACAAAAACAAATATCCCCATAACAACGCCGCACCTCCAGCCCTCATCAGAACGCCATCCAGACTCACCCTCGCAAGGTCAAACATCAGTGTAAAAAGCCCACCTCTCATCAGTCGTTTCGTCTGACGACAGGTTGTTGTAATAAGCTTAAACATTTACGAGTAAAACTCGTTTTTTCGGACGTGCTTTCTTCTCTAATATATATAAGCTTTTACATATAAAGTGAAAAACAGGCATCCCAAGAGATATAATTAAGAAGACGGAATTCTTTGGGAAACAGTAAATTTTATTGTGTACATTTTCTAGACTGGTTCCCCAGCTCGTCTTCAGACAACAGGCATTCAAAAACAATTAACTTCTAGACCGAGTCTGACAAAGGATTCTATGAGTGGTTAAAGTAATCTTCTCGGCATTGGTTGAGTCGGTTTGAATCTGTCCTTAAAGATTTTGTGTGTGGCCTCTAGATCGATATACCGGTCGATGCATGTCTCATCTGAGTTCATTGCCTCCAGGAATTCGCGGCCTTTTCTTACTGAGCACGAACCAACAATGCGAGCGTTTTCCCATGCAAATTTGTGCCCAGTGTCCAGTGTGTGCATGGCCACCTGGGATAGATGGTCGCGTCTCTTTACCGCTAACTGATGTTTATGTACACGGGTTGAGACCGATTTCCCAGTTTGGCCACAACAGACGGCATCACAACTAGAACCTGGAATTTTGTAGACAACACTTTTCTTTCGAGGTAGCCAACCCTGTCTCTGGGATGTACAAGCTGTGTGCGTAAGGTAGTTGCCGGCTGGTGTTCTACGTGTATCTGGTACTTTTTTATTTGTCTTTCGACTAGTTCAGATATATTTTCCACGTATGGGAGAGTTCGCCAAGTGGATAGTTTAGGCGCCCGAGCGGCCGTAGCATTGGAAATACCTTTTACCTGTATATAAGCTTTTAGGGAATTCAGCCCACCAGTTCGTCGCCCAACGTTTGCCATATGCTTACATAAATATATTTGACTTTTCATTAGCGGTCCTTTTAGTTTCTTTGAAAATCAGTGCGCGAGCTTGGAATAATTGCTCCTGCAAAAACCTTTTTTAACAAATATATCAGCTTTTGGACTAAGCTCAAAAAGGTTTTCGTCAAATAATTCACTTCAAATTCAGATATTTATTTTGGACTGGAGTTCTTATATCCGAGGAAGCAAATAGGGAACGCTAGGGGACGGATGCTTCGCAGCAGCGTCAATGCATGTCTGTACTTTTGGTTGATGACTCTGTTGTCAGTATGTCAAATCAATGATTAATTTTAGTGCTAATGACTTTACCTAAGCGCAGAACTGAACGGCAAGCGGTTTTTCCGTGGAAGCTGGTGGCTGCCTGCAGAATGCAGGAGAAAATACCTTTCAAGTTTTTATTTCATGTTCATATATTAATTTTGGAGGCCATTGAGAACGGCTATAAATACTAATATTATTTTGAAATAACCTTCACCGATTAGGTTACAAGACATGCTTTTCCAGTTGCATAGTGACCAGGAACATGTGCAGCAAAGAGAATCGTAACCAGACTGTTTGAAAGTCCCTCTGCCGTAGTGAATATTCTCGATCGTATATACAAATATACATATCATAGATATACATAATTCGAGGAAAAATGAATCCTTAGGGAAAACGAACAAACTTTACTCTGTCAATTTGGACGCTGGTTCCCTGGGTCGTCATCAGAAAACTTACGAAATAAAATTGTTCAGTTTCCCAAAGAACTCACTTTTCTCTGAATTATATTTCATGGGATGCTCGCCTTCCCATATCTATACATATGATGATAGATGAGTGCTCACCTGTTGCGTTAGCGGACACACCCGTTCCGAGTCTGCAAGCGTCCCTCTACCATGGTCATATGCCCAACCGCGACCAATGGGAGAACAGTCCGTGGCTCAATGGACCTCTAACCGACATGTCGCGGGGTCGAGCCTCAGGGGTAGCAAGATCTTGAAGTCGGATATGACTGGCTGCCGACGGCCAATAAGCTAGAAATGGCCACTCCAGTCCCTATTATCTTTTCAATAATGTTATTCTGCACTCCTATCATACATATATATATACATATTATGACAGTGGGCGCTCGCCGATCAGGTTACGGAACATGCTCGTTCCGTTGTGCCTTGGGGCTCATACTAGAACCCTCGCAGGCAGTCGCTAATAAGCCAGAAATGGCCATTCCGGTCGCCCTTGTCTTTGTCGGTATCATCTCATCTATATATACATATATACATCGTGTACATCGTATACATAGAGAAATGCGTATATAATGTAAATCTAATGGTTGGGGTGCGTTCACCGATCATGTTACGAAACTTGCCCGTCCTGTCGTGTCTTGCAGCTCTCAGTCGAGCCTAAAAAAGTGGCGAGATTTAGGTAGAATAAAATTACCGACCGATTATGGCTAATAAGCCATAAATGGCCATTCCAGCCTCCCTTGTCTTTGCCGGCAATGGTATTCTACATAAATGTGTATATTTATATATATACATCCCGTTTACCATTTTTAATGGGTAAAAAGAGGTCGTGATTTCATGTCCTATCTTGTATTTGTCCTGATACGTGGAGAGAGAGAGAGAGTTTCGCTTTATAGGCAGTATGTTATTACCGAAAAAGACAAGGGGGACTAGAGTGGCCATTCCTGGCTTATTTGCCGTCGTCAGCCAGTCATACCCAACCCAAAAGTGCGGAACACCTGAAGCTCGAACTCGCAACTTGTTAGTTAGAAGTCCACACCTCTAACCACTGCTCCATGAACCCGTTGCCTTGTCGGTTTCGATATACAATATACAATGGTAGAGGGGCGCTCACCGATCGCTCTTACGATATTCACTCATTCTGTTGTGCCTTTTGGGCTTTCTCCCTCTCGAGACCAACCAGCAGCCGCACAGCGGCTTATGATGCAGGCAGAATGATATTACTGACAAAGACAAGGGAGACTGGAATGACGATTTCTGGCTCACTAATCATCGTCAGCCAGCCATAAAGATCTCCGAAATGTGGAACACATGGAGCTCGAACCCGCAGCATGTTAGTTAGAAGTTCAATGCCTCTACCCACTAAGCCAATAACTAACAGGTCACGGGATCGAGCCCCAGATGGTCCACACGTCGGGGCTCTGTATGATTGGCTGACGACGGTTACTAAGCCAGAAATGGCTATTCCAGTCTCCCTTGTCGGTAATACCATTCTGCATATGTATACATATATTACATTGTCCACTGCTCGCCCATCACACTAAAAGCAAACAACTCCATCAGTATCTTTACAGAAATCTCGAATTTGTGAACTAAGAAATACAGATATTTTTGAAAACAATGCCAGTGGACTTGGTTTTCTTCTATGGATGATCCCTCACCTCCTCTTTGCATCCTGTGCAAATTCTACAAACCCCTATGACAGTAGTGACATTTTATGGCCTGTCAAAGCCTTATCTCCAACTTCCCTAACATGATTACCTAACGAATTTTCAGCCAGGTGTTGGCCACTGCAAGTATCCTCCGTGCGTGAATGTGCTCTTTGAAAATATACCCGGGGAAAATGATTACGAACATATTTAGAGTGATTTGAAGTCATCTGGCTACTTTTTCCGTAGATTATATAAAAACTGTTGCCGAGAGGATGTGAGGGTTCCAGTCATAAAGACAGAACCGGATCTCAAAAAGAAATGACTGGATATTTAGTAAACAGTGTCTTGTTTAAAAAGTGGCCTTCGGCTTGAACCTAAAACCTCGAATTGCGATCTATCAGATTCCATTCGCTTGCGCCTTAAAGTAAGCTACCAGTGCTCCCGTACAATACTGATAAAGCCTCTGCCCTCTCATCCATGAGTTTTCACCTGACAATATTTTTTCCTCGACTAATTACTATTTCTAACGTTCCCATCGGAAGCCTGTTTAGCGTGCATGCTGTGTAGGGCAGCAGGACATGAGAAAATGTGCCCTGTTGAGTTCAGAATGCGCAAGCCAACTTCAAGTGCTTTTTGTACACACTCAGACGTACACAGTCGCATCTGCTCCCCATCTGCGGTACACACGACACCAGTGTGGACCTTCACTGGAGGCTGTCGAGTTCTCGCCAGGAAGCTGGGCAGCAGCGTGAGAAGGTATTGCATCTGCCGGAACTCAAGGAAACACGCCCACTAGGTGGGCTCCGATTACATCAGGGACTGCTGAATTTAATTTTCAAATTACTTCGTTGTGCACGCGACAGCATGATATGCTGCAGTCTGCCACTGACGCCGACCTGCAGGGCGCCGGTTTTTTGCTCCAGCTTAGTCACATGTTCTTGTCTTTTGGCAGTCTCACAAATCTGGTGAATTTGGATCTTTCGGGGGTTTCCAGGGAACAGATAACTACTTGGATGAAAAGAAAACAAACAATGTTCAGTACGTTTTTAGAATAAAGGACTGTGGCAGCGCCCCCATCCATTTTACTCGAAAGGTTTAATTTGATTATGTTCACTGGCATACCGTAGGCGGGCTAACTCGTGAAACGTAAACCGAAATTCCGAAATGTGTTTTCAACTCGAAAAGTTTAATTAAGTAGCGTTGTAAAACTAGTCAGCCTGCAACATAGTTCTATAATATTGCAGTTAACACAGGATGTTGGCTTTCGAATGAACTTCCTTCCGGCTGCATGCAAAAACGGCACTCTGCAAAAATGACCACTTATATAGCATGAGCTTCTCTCATTGATTTTCGATGCCCCTAAGAGTCCAATTATATTTCATGCAAAACATGCATAAAAATATTCATTCTTCTACTTATTCAGTAGAATATTACGTCTTCTTTCAATTTTATACTCGAAAGAAGGGTTTCATTCGGTTTTAAAAAACTCCAATTCCCGAATAACTTTGAACTCGACTTGCCGTTACACTTGCATTCAGGGTTTCCAAAATCCAAGCCGTATATTTTCCGCGTACGGAAAACCGTAAATTTCTCTACGCTATTCAGAGGAAATCATATGGGGTTCATAGAATTTAGCAGTGGGTATGGGCCATATTGTTAACTTTGAAAGCAACACTCGTAAATGCAGAAACAGGACGTTTTATGAGCGGCCATTTCACGGTAGTAAAAAATTTCACAATTAGAAACTTTTTTAAAAGCTAATCATACCCTTCCTTCGAGTATAAAATTGAAGACGTAATTTCCTACCGAATGAGTAGAAGAATGAATATTTTTATGCATGTTTTCCATGAAGTATAATTGACTTTTTAAGGGCATCTAAAATCCATTAGAAAAATGCATATTATATATGTAGTCATTTTTTACAGAATTTAGTTCTAGCATGCAGCCGAACAAAAGTTCATCCGAAAGCCGGTAGCTGAATTGTGATAGAATTATGCTGCATGATGATTGATTTTAAAACCCTACTTAATTAATCTTTTCGAAACAAAAACAAATTTCGGAATTTCGATTGACATTTCATGAGTTAACCCACCTACTGTAGATGCCTTTGCAGAACACTGAAGCTGAGGTGGCAAAACAGGACTACCGAAGAATAATTCCTGGAAAGAACAAACATCTCCAGCATCCACGCCATGGTAGATAAGCCAGGTTGTGAGAAAAATGATACAAGCGCCTGTCCAGAGGTTTCTTCACCACGGGTGGACAAAAGAGCTCTTGAAGAATTACCTCAGACGCCGATAAGTGGAAGTGGAAGGTCGTTGCCGAACACGCTGCAACAGTGCGGACAGAGCAATCGTGAACCGATTCCAGCGCTAAGATCCCAAAAGGGAGTAATTGAGACGGATGACCACCTGAAAGCATCAGCCTTCTCCAATTTCTTTCAGTCGGTATTCACTCATGACACAAACCCTCCTGCCATGCCATATGTAGACCAACGACAATATCCCTCCTGTCCTGCATCGGAAGACAATCTTTTCTTCTCACCTACGTTGATAAGGACCGAACTACGCCGGCTGAAACCTGCCAAATCACCTGGTCCAGATGGAATTCATCCACTTGTCCTCCGAGAATTAGCTGATGTACTCTGTGAGCCGGTGTCCATGATATTTCGGAAGTCCATGGAAGAAGGCGAGCTGCCGGAGGAGTGGAAAACGGCCCATATTTCTCCAATCTATAAAGGAGGATCCAGACTGGAACCCGAAAACTACCGTCCTATTAGTTTAACCTGCATTCTATGCAAGGTAATGGAACGACTTATTAAAGGGCATTTAATGTCGTATCTGGAGCAGAGGGACCTGTTATGTGCTGCTCAGCACGGATTTCGTCGTGGTCACTCCTGTCTTACAAACAGTCTTTACTCTCAGGAAAAGTGGACAAGAGCCATAGACCAGGGCCGTCCAGTGGACGTCATCTTCTTTGACTTTAAGAAGGCGTTTGATAGCGTTCCTCATGGACGACTGCTACAGAAGATTTGGGAGTGTGGAATACAGGGCAGCGTTTTTAATTGGATTAAAAGTTTCCTGTCATGCAGGCTCCAAAAAGTCATCGTTGGTGCCACTACATCCGAATGGGTGCCAGTAACAAGCGGCGTTCCGCAGGGCTCAGTCTTGGGTCCTCTCCTCTTCCTCGTCTATATAAATGACTGTCCTGCAGACCTTGAATGCGATGGCATCATGTTTGCGGATGATATAAAGATCTGGAAAACAATCAGCTGCGTTGAAGATGCGCAAAAGCTACAGGAAGATGTTAATAAGCTGGCTGCGTGGTCCAGCAAGTGGCTCCTAGCGTTCAACGTATCCAAGTGTGTAGTCTTGCGACTAGAATCTGGACGGAGGCGCTTCCCAAAACATCAGTACATCATAAATGGGGTTCCACTAAATGAAGTGGACACGCACAAGGACCTAGGTGTCTGGACATGCTCAAACTTGCTGCCCTCTCAGCACTGCAAAAGAGTCGTCCAAAAGGCAACCAGCACCATGCACTGGATTAGGCGTGCCTTCAAAATCTTTCCTCCAGAACTCTTCTCACAGATATTCGGCACATTTGTCAGACCGCACTTGGAATACGGAATGCCATCATGGATGCCCTGGATGAAGAAAGACAGTGATGCCATAGAGCAGGTGCAACGACGGGCCACAAAACTGGTGGACGGTCTCAGGACTCTGTCATACCCAGAAAGACTGATCCAGTTAAATTTGTTCCCCCTATCCTATAGAAGAATGAGGTGTGACCTATTATGGACATTCCGCATTATCCACGGGCATGAATGTTCGCTCAAAACTGACGACTTCTTTGAATTCACGACCACGAGTCACCTGCGCGGTCACCCTTACAAAGTCAAGCGGGAGCGTACACGCCTAGACAATCGGAAGTTTTCCTTCAGCCAGCGTGTTGTTCGGCCATGGAACTCACTCCCAAGTGAAATAGTGACATCTGATACAGTCGCTGTATTCAAAAGGCAGCTGGATCGTTTGATATTTGATAAACGACGACTTTCACAACAGGACTACCTGCGGCCAGCCATAAATTTCATTTCTTGATTTCATCCCTACTTAACACACCCCTGACTCTTAATGAGATGCCCTCTCTCAAACTATGCAAATGACTGCACTTTATGCTGATTGTATATAACTGCACTTAAAATTTCATATGTACACTGAGAAGACCGCCTGCCGCACCCTTTGCAGTCCCGCATTTTGAAAGTTTCCCGTGAACAAATATGTTACTGACAAAATTTTAGTAAGATGTACATTTAACATTTATATTTTATGTACAGTTTTCAATAGGGTCATCAAGGGCATTGCCTATTACCCTAAAATACAATACAATACAATACAAATGACGCCAGCTCTCAAGTTGCGGCTCATTCGACGAGATCCAGCCAAACATTCAAATTCGACGAGGCCGAAATTCTCGCAAGAGGGGACACTGCGTGAGCCGGGAGCTACTTGAATCGTGCTTTAGTGGCCCCCAGTCAACTAACAAGTGCAATGACCTTCCCCTTCCATACTCAGTGCTGAGACTTCGCCTAAGTGGAGTAATTAGCCACGCGGGAAGCGTACAAGTGAACACTTTTACCAACTCCAGAGTTGGTGGATCAGATGGTCGAAAAATCATTGCACCCGTGATGAAATTGCAGCAGTTAATGCCAGAAATGTCGGCCATCAAACAATTAGCACACTAAAAGCGACAATCCCCGACGAAAGGATGGGGTAGCCGTGAATTCTCATAGGTATGCAGTAGCATGGCGACTGCATCCTGTAAATACTGCAACCCCTTGTGCATGTACCAGCCGTATCTGCTTTTGTCTCTGATGATGGTTTCGAGCAGGAATCCGAAACGTCAGGCTAATAAAGTTCTTGTCTCAGCGATCGTGTCTCCTTCTTCAAGACTACTTCCTGTGACTATTATCTTCGCTTCTATTGGCAAAGTATTGTGTCCATCAGGTGCGGCCACATAACCGCATCTTACCCCGAGGGTTACTGGACAGGATGATTCTTCGTCCCCGCTCCCAACCTGACCTCCTGTCAACAGCCTACAGAATCGAACGAGGGTTCGCCGGTCCTCCGGAAAAAAAGGTATCGAGAGGAAGCAATGAAAACTTTTTAGAACTGTTTCCTTAAAATTAACACCCTCTTGACCTTCAGTGTCATTGCATCAACCCTCGGGAAAGGGGTTTGCAAAACTGCGCTTGCCCAGATAGTGAGACCAACACGTGAAACATCCGTCTGCGCTTGCTGGAAAACAGTTTCAAGAAGAAAAACATCAAATGCAAGTAACGCGCAAATCCCCTAATACCCTGATTTCTAGACTTGGCTTGCGTGACTCTCCCTGCATTAACTCACTGAGGACCCTGCAAGTCGGTGCGAAATAAGCAGATTTAGCTGTCAGTCTAGTCTTTAATATAAAACTGCGTGGGGAACTTTAAGTTTTTTCCGCAATTTAGAACCAAGTCTGCAAACATTTAGCATATATTGTCTTCTCATCTAAGTGGTTGGTTCAGTACAAGCCAGATCGGCTGGGACCGACTGAAGATACAAAACAGGACAAAAATTTTGTTCCCCTTACTCACATCTCCGCCAGCATAGTTTATTGGGTGAGCTGAACAGCTCGTTGTGGGCACAAACCGCTGATGTTATCGCTGTATCCGCGGCATATCTTCTGGAAGGTGAACTGCGATAGTTTGTTTCTCTGTACAGAAGGTATGTTATGGGAAGCTTAGAGCACGAGGGTTTTTTTCCAAAAGGCAAGAAACTTACGGTCCGATGAGCTAATTCTTCGAAGGTTCACGAGGTTGTCATTCGGAAAAGAGGCCAAACTGAGAAAATAGAATGTAAGTGCTCGGTTCTTCTCTGTGGGCCACCGTGAGATGTCCGCGTAGATCGTGAGAAGTCACATCGACCATGATTTTTAATGTTTTCTTCAATCACTGGTTCCATACGCTATACCCAAACTTCCGGCGCTAATACTCGTTCAGCGAACCAGAATAATGTTGGTTCCTCAGTTTAGTATTCGTACTTCGTCTCTTAATTGGTCCAAATAAGTCAAAATCACCTCTTTGTCTGCACTGACTCTCTAAAAGGTCTTGCAAGTCGGTGCGACATAGGCAGACTTGGCTGCCGGTCTAGTCGCTAACATAAAACTATTGACTGGGGGGAAAAAGTAGCAGCAAAGTCAGCCTTGGAGACTAGCAAGTACTCCGTTGGGACAGATTTCAACGTAGAGGATGAAGCACAGCGATTTGTGTGTCAGATGAAATCTCGTGCTGTCTGCGAGAAATATCCGATTGGGCTCCGCGAAATCTTGAAATAATTTCATGCAAGATATGTATCAAATAGTTACCGACAATTAGCCTGTGTGTTGTCTATCTACCTCCCAGCTTAAATGAAATCACCGAGAGGGAATTACTTAGTGCACTGGAGTTGTTACGTAAGCAGAAGAACATACCACTCCAACGCTCCAGGAATAGACTGGAAAATTACCTCAACAAATGACGGTCCACGTTATTCGATGACAGGCTACCACAACTCTCTCTGAATGAATACCTCATTCAACTCATAAAATTCGGAACAAGATTGAGAGAAGGACAACGGTCTGACTGTTTAAATCTTGTTTTCAGTAAAGAAGAAGGAGTCATAACGAAAGTGAATCCACGACCTCCACCATATTGCTCCTAGCTGAGTGTGCTCTCCCATATCGAACCAACAACGGAAAATCAAGAGGCGCAGAAATATTTGAAAGAATGACTTTTACACAATGAGACGTGCTCTTTTAAAGAAAGCCTGGCTAATTAACATGGAAGATTCAGAAGAATTCTGGTAGTGCTTTCGCGGGATTATAGAGCATCTAACTGACTTCCATTGTCCAATAAAAACAACAAGTCCATGTGCGCGACCGTCGTGGGTCACTCCGATGGCAAAAAAGAGCATTTCGAAGAAACAGAGCTTGTGGAAAAAATATTTGCCTAGTTAAAATCCAATAACATTCGCCGAATATAAGGAGCAGCGCAATGAATGCCGCAAAAAAATACGGATTACTAGAATCTTTTTCGAGGGCAGACTGATAGCAGAATCCATTATAAGTACCAAGAAGTTTTACGGGTTCATCCGCAGTAGGAGGAAAAATAGGGACGAAATTGTGTGTCTAAAGGATAGCCTCGGAAACTTATTAGTTGACAGGCCACAGAAAGTGCAGTTACTGTCTCAATTTTTCGATCGGTTTTTAAAATGGCCAAAACAGCCGGGAGCTTCAAATGCGCCAAGATATTGCCGTCATTAAAACCGTCGCCTTTTCCGTGGAAGAAGTCAGACGCGTCCTCAGTCAAATAAAACCTGATAAGTCTCCTGGACCCGACGGAATTCCCGGGCTGATACTTAAGGAGCTATCAAGGGAGCTGTCAAAGCCCCTTTCGACTCTCTTTGAGCTGCCAATGCGAAGAGGGAGGCTGCCATCGCAGTGAAAGACAGCTAACCTCGTTCCCCTACATAAAGGAGATAGCAGGATGGCAGCAAGCAGCTTCAGGCCCATTAGCTTAACCTGCCTACCATGCAAAACGATGGGAGTTCTAGTATCGAGCGCTATACAGCAGTTTTGTGAAGAAAGTAGCATATTGCAGGATTTTCAACATGCTTTCCAGAGAGGTCATTCGCGCCTTTCAAATCTGCTAACTTGTCTGGAGATCTGCGCCAGAGGTTTAGAAGAAGATTTTGAGGTCGATTAAATGTGCATCGATTTCTGCAAAGCTTTCGATACTGTTCCGCACCGACGTCTTCCTCACAGACTGAGCGCCATCGGCATCTGGGGAGATCTTCTGAATTGCCGATGACGTTAAGCTCTTGCAAGTCGTTAAGAGTCAAAATGACCGGAGAGCCCTTCAAAACAATCTGCACCGACTGCAAACGTGGTCAGAGAAGTGGCTTCTAGATTTCAATGTGCAGAGGTGTGCCGTCCTTCATCTGCGTCCAACCAACTCTCATTTAAATGAGAGCCCGAGGGTATATCACCTGAAAGACATTACACTTCCCGTAGAATCTTCGCAGAAGGATCTCGGTGTTTGGATACAGACCGATATGAAACTGCAGTGCAACAAGACTGCAAAAAACGCCATGGGAGTGCTCCACGCAATCAAAAGGGCGCTTGTAACCCTTGACAAAGACCTTTTTCGGAGAGCTTACGGCACCCTTGTTCGGCCCCATTTAGAATATGACATCCAAGCATGCCTCGAACGGGTGCAACGTCGTGCACCAAAGCTGGTAAACGGTTTAAAGGGCCAGTCCTACACAGAAAGACTGAATTGCCTTAATTTATTCCCTCTGTGTTACAGGCAACACAGAGGTGATCTTATCCTCGTCTACGAGATAATACATGGTCTTGAGCATGGACTTAGCTTTGAAGCATGTTTCCGTGGCACCTTTCCCCGCATCTTTGTGGCCACTCGACGAACCTACGGACAAAAATGTCCAAGCTGAATTTTTCACGCAAGGAGAAGTGGAGGAATGGAACGATTTCCCTCAGTTAATCGTGGAGGCGATGTCCCTGCAACTCTTCAAGAAACGCTTGTATGATTATTTCTGTCCCCTGTTTTCCCCAGGCGGTGTGAATCTGAGCTAAATACGCCGCGATCCCGGGAATTTTTGGCTCCGAAACAATGCTACTCAAATGAATCAAGTACCGTTTTAATAGAGTGTATTTTCATTGTCCGTGTACAGTTGTATCTATGGAGCTGACATGTAATCCATAGGGTTTTCGAAGGCCTTGCCTATTATCCGTACTAAATAAACGGAAATAAACTGAAACTGCTTGAAGTTATGTAGGTTTCCCATACTTTGGAATCGAGTCTGCCGTCTTGTAACGCAACGTCTTTCATTGAAATGTTGGGTTCAATACACGTTAAAGTGTCCACTGGAAACGGAAAGACGGGTCTCTGTGTGTTGATGATAGACGACTGGCTGTAAATCGTGATCCCATCATGATGTTTAAACTCGTTTTCGCCCAGTTGACAGATGTGATAGATGAACGGAAGCCAGGGCATTGCAATCAACTTGACACTGTACAGGTGCCGCCAATTATAATTACCTGCCTTGGCGACCGTTTCCTAACAAATAAATCCGGTGAACAGTTTTAAGTATTGTGAGGTTCTCTCTTAATGTGTCACCCATCACAGGTAACAAATGCATGAATTTTAAATCTGAGAGTGTAACTGACGACCATTAACGAAAAAATCACGTAGAATATGTTTGAACCTTAAGGCAGGCAGTTGTCTAGGTGGTTCTAATGAACAGTGCTATCGCTGAGCTTTGCTCATTTGTAGGTTCCAACCTTTCACTTTTCAAAGTATCTTTTAGAACATTAAAGTGAACGCCTGATGAGTAAGCATGCCCTACTATCTGAACCTTGCGACCTTCAGCGACACCTTTATGCCTTTCATTTAATACCTTTAGGGATATGACCTCTGAGCTACAGAGATTGAATCAGAAATTTTATCTGGCGTCAGCAAGAAGAATTGTCTCAAAAGGCAACCTTGCTTGTAGATACAGTAGGAACAATAGCGCAAAACGTATGGAAGAATAGAGCAGCAAAAAGCTGGCCAATCGACAAGGGATAGGACCATCTAGCCAAGAGAACAACCTGTCTCTGCACGCAGATGACGCCGAATGAGTCCTCTGGGAAGGCAGCAGATCTCATTCCATAAATCCCCTCACCGCCGTCAGAAGTACGTGGGATGAGCAAGAGGGTTAACTTCTCCAACGTGCCTAAATAGCAGTCTTTCCTCTGCGTCAGGTGGTTGTTTTTGGCGTCTGCGTGGTCCCAGGTAGGATTTTATGTGAAAAAAATATATTTCGGCTCGTTGAACGGCATCTGACGCAGAAACCTACAACTGCCTTCCGCATCCGGCCCTTTCGCTCTAAGAGGAGGGCCGGCCACGGCAACAGACAAGATTTTGTCCACAAGATCCAGTGCATTTGCCGCGATGAGGACTGTTGAGACCACACTGGGGAATCTACGAATATCCAATAACATAAACATCAGCTAACGGTGAGGGGGTACAGGCAGTTACCACAGTGGACTATGGACACAGTTGCTCAATCGTCACAAGCGGGACTTCTATTGTGCGTCTCACGGGAGTGGGTGTGTAGCAGTTCGCGTCTCCTCACCCTCCGCCTTTGTCATGTTGCCGTCCTGTCCGCCTCACACTCCATGTCGATACGCTGCTGGGCCGCGCGAGTGCTCGAAGCCAATCAACGCTGTCCCCACTCTGATTGGCTGGCGACGTGGAGACAACGAAGGGCGCACACACGCGCTGACACAATTCCTCGAAGGCGGACACAGACAACAGCGGGCTTGGAGCGCGCTAGCTGCGACTGCCTACAGAGCCCTTGTGTACGCACTTTCTCAGGCAGTAAAGGTTGTCCAACTCAAACCGTCTTCCGTGACTTTTGATTGAGAATCTTTA
>CACRXP010000836.1:124911-163587 GCA_902702965.1 Spirometra erinaceieuropaei
TACGAACAGCAATCTTCGTTCTTCCTAATCTACGACAAAGTCAGGCGTTGATCATGGACAATTTTCCACTGGAAGTGCAGCATATTTTGGCACCCGCCTCGGGCATTCTTTCGGCCACGCAACATAATCAGATGGCTGATCGGCTTATGGACATGCACGGTTTTTCCAAGCCGTCTATTTCAGCACTCTCAACTCCCTCAACTCCTCCTGCGTCTCCCGTTTCGCAGTTAGAGATCGGGCTTAACAAGCTGGCCGATGATATAGCCGCTCTCCAGAAGCCCACAGTTTCTGCCTCATCTCGGAGCCAACCGCAGCCGTCCACCCCGCATGTCCAGTCTTCTCATTCAGCCCGTCCAAACGCAGCTGCCACCTACTGGTACCACACTACTTTCGGTGCCAAAGCCCGTTGCTGCGTCTCGCCTTGCTCCTTCACCTTCAAGCAGAGCAAACGGGTAAAACCTGTCAGCTCGAAGGTCAGTGCAGCCAATCTTCCTGCCAGCTCTAACCCTGGTCACACATTTTACGTCCGCGACACCAGGAGTGGCAGACGTTTCTTGGTTGACACTGGTGCCCAGCTAAGTGTCATTCCACCCACACCAGCTGATCGTCGGTGCCCCAATCCCGTCACAAGCGGGACGTCTGTCGTGCGCCTCACGGGAGTGGATGCAAAACCGATGGCTCGAGCGTAAATTAGTCAGAACGAGTGAAACTGGACGCTATGACCAAACGGTTAATCTACGCGTGCCAAACACAACCCCGCTCGCTCTCCAGATATCTCTGTCCTTGAGGAAGGCAGTTCGGATAGGCGAGAATGTGCTTATGACCCTACTGAGAGAGACCCATCACAGCCTGAACCCCAGTCCTCAAAAGGACCAAGCCATCTCGCCAATTATCAACATTCCAAGTCACGACTCTTGGCGCACCGTGACAGATTCGGGTGGGAAGTGAACTGATAGACCATGCCGTCTCTGCTCCTTCTACCCCCTGCCATGCGCCGGTCAGCTGTCTGATCCTGTCAAACTGCTACTGCTCTCAGTGGTTCATAAGTCTTGCCGTCCGTCTAAGCGTACCACACGACCTGGCGACCGCACCATGTACCCAGCCACATTAAATGGCCTGCTTCCCATACAAGTTTTGTTACATGAGACGTTCCGCACGCCGTACAGACCCTGGCCAATTGAATCGCGTATAGACTGCACGAGTTGACGCATTATGCGGGGTGCATTCTTGTGCAGTTCAGACTGTTTCTGTGACGTAGAATTCACCCTGTTTGGTGGCGATTTTCGTGACTGCGCATATGGCCAACCAGGTCAACGCGATTGTTGAATGTCCGCGAAGAGGGTGGGCAATGGGAAAGATAGAGGCGAATGTATGTTGGAGTCGCGGCGGCGCTTCGTTGATAACAGTCCAACGGACTCGTAAGTGACCAGCAGGGCCGATGCGTGACATGAAATTGTGGTCGCAATGCTGGTGGTGCTGTTAGTGATGATGGGAGGACAGCGAAGGCGCCGGTGAAGATGGGGCGAGGAGTTCGCTAAAGATGTCGGACGAATCCAATGCGAGCTCTAAAGGGCAGTAGGCAACTAAGGCGCATTTGTGGATGTCAATTGTTTTTCACCGTGGCTCTATAGTATTCAAGGTCTGCGAAACTGCCGCTTCGTTTTGATCCCACCCGTATGACGGGTTTCGTGGATTTAATCTCCAGTACTTACGGTAGTGAGTCACATCTGCCAATTCCCAGGCCACTGCGTCTGGGGTAATTCTTCAGGAGCTCTTTAGCACCCCCCCCCCCGTGGTTACGTTACCCCTTGGGCAGGCTCTTATATCATCCTTTCTCACAGCCTGGTTTCTCCGCCGTGGCGTGGATGCTGGAGATGTTTGTTCTTTCCAGGAATTCTGTTTCGGTTATCCTGTTTTGCTCCCTCAGCTTCAGTTTTCTGCAAAAGCCATCTGAGGTGACAGTATTTGAGATTTTTGCGGGAGGACGATTCGGAATATCTTCCGTTTCGTTTTTAAACGAGGGCCGCAATTATTCCAAACCGAGTTTTACAGTCAGCCTAAAATGTGACCGACTTTGAAGACCCCGTGGCCAATTCGATCTTTGATTCTGAGGTTTATTAAGATTCCACTTCCCGGACAATTGAATTTGTTCACAAGTGCAGGGAGAGTCCTGTCGAAAGTAGTGTGTAGGTCGACAAGATAAAGATTCCCAATCAAAAGTCAGGGAAGACGGAATGAGTGGGACAACCTTTACTGTTTAGAAAGCGTGTGCACCAAGGCTGTGTGGGCAGTCGGATGCTCTCCAGACAAGTTATTGTCTGTGTCCGCCTTCGAGGTGTTGTGTCCCAGCGCGTGTGCGCGCTCCGTTGTCTGCGCGTCCGCCAGCCAATCGGAGGGGGACAGCGTTGATTGGCCTGGAGCACTCGCGAGGCTAATGACAAGCCTCGCACGTCCCAGCAGCGCATCGATGAGGAGTGTGAGGCGGACAGAAAGGCAGCGTGACAAAGGCGGAAGGCAAGGAGACGCGAACTGCCACAGTCCCATTTACACTAATCCTGGGGACGTTGTTATCATTGGACGATGCTAGTTGATACGCAATCACTTTCTTCTCCGCATCGGTAGCTGAACCGAAGTTTGTCCGGTCCATGCAGCGCTGCATCTCTGCTTTCGCTGTGACGTTGTGCCTGCAACCATCCACGAACAGAAGTTCACGAACACTGACCACGGACGTTTTTGCGGTTGCCATCATGCGTCGGATATAAGGATACCGTCCGTCAGTTCGGAAGGCTACTTTAATCCCTTGTAACTCATTATGGTTGGCGGCCAATACTACGAGACTGGAGGTGTGGGAATGAGTGCGCCCTTACGCCATTCGTCGCCAGAAATAATTCAATAAACCGTAAAATGTTCCGGGCACCTCAACTTCAGCCTTCTTTTCCAGGGTTCAACATCGTTAAGTGCAATATTCTACAAGTCGGAAGAGCTCGCTCTCCGAACCATATGGCCTACTGTCTGGATGGTATACCACTGCAAGAAGTGGACTCGCAAAAGGACTTGGGAGTATGGATTACGACCTCGCTCATACCCTCTCTGCACTGCACGAAGATAGCCAAGTCTGCAATGTCAGTCCTCTACCTTGTTAAGCGGGCCTTCTCCGCCTTTGATGAAGACTGCTTCGCTTAAGTCTTTCGAACGTTTGTGCGGCCGCAAGTGGAATTTGCTATCCCAGCTTGGAGACCCTAGATCGCGAAGGACCTCGGCATCCTTGAAATGGTTCAAAGGCGTGCAACGAAACTTGTGGCAGGACAGGGATCACTACCATATGCAACGCGGTTAGCTAACCTTGATCTCTGTCCCTTGAGTTACAGGCAATTACAGGGTGACCTGATACAAGCCTTCCGTATCATACACGGCCAGGACTGCAGCCTCGTACCGGGGGACTTCTTCGAGTTAGCAACCACCACAAACCTACGAGGCCAACCATTCAAACTACGTGTGACAGGGGCCAGGCTGGACACACTGAAGTTCTTCTTTACAAACAGAGTGCTAGAAGCTGGGAACGCCCTGCCTGTGGATGTCGTTATGTCTGCTTCCGTCGAGGTCTTTAAGAGGAAGCTAGATTTATATAGCAGTGTCCACTAAATTACCATCCTACCTCTGTAAACTTGACAAATCTCATGGTTGCAATACTACTTGCTATATTTCAGCAGCATTTTAAATTGAATTTCTAATTGTCCCCAGCCCATCACCTACGCATACCGACATGCACCTATGCAACTTTTGTCACTGGGGATGTTATTTATTTCCCTGCACTCGAAACGACCGCTGTACAACTGCTCGTACCATTAACATTCGAGAAAATTTGTTTGTCTGTACAGAGCTGACGGTTTTCCAATTATTTGTTACCTTTATGATACCCTTTCCAGTTTTCGAGATTTTGCAGTTGCTTGTAAACGAATAGGGAGTTCAAAGGTGGTGACCTACATTTCCCTCAATAAAACTGAACTGAACTGAAATCGTTCACTGTACTGAAGGCCTTTATCAAGTCTCTGAATATATCGCGAGCCTGGTCTTCGTTTCCTGATATTTCTATTGTATTTGGCGACAACATATGTCGTTTAGATTCTTCAGCGGTTCCTTCGAAATCCACTTTGAATTTCATGGAAAAGCCCTCGCTCCAGATGAAGGCAAAGGCGATCGAGTAGGATGTGGACGAAGATTTCGCCTATAGTGCTGGAGAGGTCGTTGCCTCTGCGGTTGTAGCCGAAGCGCTGAGGGATTTGTTCTCGTCCTCGCATCTCCTGGAACAGCGAGTTGAGGTTTTCCGGAAGCCGTGAGTCGTCAGGTTTGCAAATTTCAGCTGGGTGCGAGTCAGAGCCCGGGGACTTGCAGTTGGACATCCGGCATATAATTTTTGCGGTCACTGACATTAAGGAAAGACGGTCGAGGTCTACTTTTATTTTCATTTTAAGGAGCCTGTTTGTGGCTTCTGTATGTTATTTTGGAGGATCAGTTGAGAACGCCTCTGAATACTTCCAAAGTTCAACCCTCTAACATTTGTAATTGTTTCATCAGAGCTGTTTGTCTGTCTAAAATGGGCGGTGGCACAGCCCTCACGGCTTGGGTGTTGCAGCGGCCTTCAGGGGGCCATTCATGGGTCTGAATGACCTTGAATTTTTTTAGTCTTCCGTATCCCTCCAAGAATTTCGCTTTTAGCCCATTGGCTACTGCACCTTTGACATTAGGAGAAAGCCTCTTTGATAGCTTTGCTTTTGTGGTTTACGTGGTTTATGCACGACCAAGTCGTCACGGAACGCAGGATGCAGATTTTGTCAATATCCTTTTCTGTGGCCACTGCCGCCAGGGGTTAGGGGTTGGAGTCAGCGGTTAGCGTTTAAGGTTATGGGTTGGGGTTTGGAGTTAGGATAAGGGGTTTTCAGGGTTGGGACTAGGGCTTAGGGGTTAGATTGCGGCTTGTCTACTGCAGGTACAGCTAGGAAATAAGATACGACCCAGATTTTCTCCTCTTTGTCATCAAATTAGTCTTGACGTTGATGGGGTGCGCGACCGAGGACGTCCTAACAGTAAAGCAGGTGGCGCTCCGCAGTCGACTCCATCGTGTCTTCAAAATTGTGCTTGCTTCCAGTGACTGCATCTGTTTCCGGTGCAAATTCAGACGATTGTCAAAATATGACTGATGGTTAGCCCGAAAAATTGCATTGGGAGCCTCATCTTGCGGGTTACGTGCAGTGATACGTCTAGCAGTCGACACCGTTAGTCACAGCCCCGAACTTGGATGTTGTCCAGCAGATGTCAACGACCAGAACGAGGACGGAAGAAGGCCTTGGCTGGGAGGAGAGAACCGTGTTCCGTGCAGGCCAGTGGAAAAAGAGGAACATTGTTCCTGCATCCGTTGATGCCCTGGCGACCCAGAATTCCCGCCCAGACAGCATGGCCTGTGTTGACGCGCGCGCACACTGAAGTCGTCAAGGTCAGTCATTTTGTCTGCCTTTGGTACAGTCCCTAGGATGGCATGGAGACCTTCTTTTGCACGTCATCGCGGCTGACCCCTGTGGAGAGCGTGGACGTGGGCGTAGGCCGCTGTTGCCCTGCGGCAGACGGGGCAGTGGTCCCACAATGCCGTCCCCTATGGCCAAAGATACTGAATCTAGACGGTCCGCGCCGTAGACGCATTGAACCAAAACGGGGAGTCGCATTGACCCATGAAGCGCATTAATCGGGCTGCTCAGAGCCCGCACGAGTCCTCCGCGCATGGGAGGGCGAAGGTGGTGGGGCGATTAAACGTAGGCCTTTGCGTCGCCTCCTTCTAAGCTGTCACGACGCGCTATGATTCATGACTTGGACGGTTTGTAGTGGACGCCCATAATGGCAACTTCACGCCTCTCGCTAGCGCCAGCACCTACGCCCTATCGACAACCTGCTATGGCACGCACGTCTGCCCGGCTTCGATTTTTCTCGATGCAGTTCACTGTCTGCACCACGCATCTGGTCGATTCTCCGTCTGCAGCATGCGAGGCTTGTTACTACCCTCGCGTGGGCTCTGAGCCAATCAACGCAACTCCTCTCGCTGATTGGTTACACAGTCTAGACCACCGCGTAAACAATCTTCCACGACACTTTTGCAGCGGCGACCTTCGGCGACACACGGTTCGTCGTACTCGCTGACGTCGCCTCCGCGGCGCCGGACGCACCCTCGTCCGGTTGCCAACTTTCCTCTATCCTTCTGTACAGAATAAATAAAATCTTCTACCCAACTGGTGTCCCGCTTCTAACAACTTGGGATATGGCCTGAAGTTGTGACGCACTGAGCATACACCATCGCCGCTTAGCCGCTACAGTTATCAAATAGCAGGATAACTCGGTTGTTCTCGAGACCAGGGGTCAGGCTGCAATCCCCCTCCCCATAACAAGGTCTTTGTGTCATTTTCAGGAAACTGGTATTTGTGTTGCTTCACAGGAGTCCAAAACACGTGACTGGAACGTGTGTGGCACGGGTAGACGGACCTGCCAAGGTGGGTGAGCCGTGAGAGAGTTCCGTAGATACCGCACGAATCTGTCTGACTGACCGTCGCGAACGAAAACCTCTACCGTGTGCCCCACAGCATAACGGGCGCAGGGCTAGTAACTTGCGCGTAACTCAGTTTATGAGGATAGTGGACACCTGTAGCATCTCTCCTCCCTCACCCAGCTAAGCCCAGACAGGGTCACAAAGAGAAGCCGATGATCACCGGTACACGAGCGCATAGCAACTGCAGGACATCTGCATGCTTTAATACCTGGCCAGTCTAGCCGTGATGCACCCCTGAGCTGCCAACTGTGATAGGCTTTTAATGGCTTAGCAAGAGCACTCTATAAATACTGCAACATCTGGGCAATTTACCACCCTTATCTCTCAGTCTCAGTTTTTCAGTGTCGGTTTATTTGAGGGAGACATAGGTGTTGAACCTTTGAACTCCCTATTTGTTACATGAAAACTAATTATATCAAAAATTTTATAATGGAAACATCAAACAGCTACAAAGTTTTTCGCAGATTGGCAAAATTTTCGAAACCAGACAGATAAACGAATTGTTCCAAATGTTAAAAACATTAAAGTTGCTAAATATGCTGTACAGTAGTCTGTCTATGGATAATTGGTTCGATCTCAGTTTCTGAGGGAGACGAATTGAATGCCAACATTCACATTCAACAAAGCTGGGACAATAATAAAAATAAACGTTACTGAAATTCAGACAGTCATATAATACGAATGGAAGAGAATATGCGCATCCCAGGTTCTTGTTCAAAATGAGGCGAAGGCACGGTCACTGTGACAGTGATCGTGCCTTCGCCTTCTTTTAAAGTAATATAATAACGTTAATAAACTGTTTTGACGAAATGCTAAGACGATGTCGGTCAGGTGGCATTATGACGCTTAGTGGTACACTGGTCCAACTTGCACTTAAAAGCCTCGACTCTCTCCGATTATGTGTTCGAGTGAGAATCCGAAACGTCAGGCTAGTAAAGCTCCTGCTTCAACGATCGTGTCTCGTTCTTCGCGTACTCAACTTGTTTGCGTAGCGTCACAAAGATCGGTGGCGCGATCAGCCGCAGGCTAAATAACCTGCCTGAGCGTGGTCCGCTCGCTGTGGACCAAAACAAGAAAGAGGCGTCTCGGATCCAGACAGGAAGATCCATATCACTCGTCTCTGTCAATTGGCAATAACAGAGGATAAAAAGCCATACAGATTATCCAAGGTATTCAAGATACGTGTCCGGCCTTAGGGTGATAGGGGGGACTCGCTGATCGTTCTTACGGAACTCGCTCGTCCCGTTGTGCTTTAGGGCTCCTTCTCGAGCCCAACCAGAAGCCGCACAGCGGCGCGTAATAAAGGCACAGTAATATTACCTACGAAGACAAGAGAGACTGGAATGGCCATTTCCGGCTTACTAGCCGTCGTCGGCCAGTCATGCCCAACCCCGAGGTGTGGAACACCTGGGGCTCGATCCCGCCAGCCCGTGGCTCAGTGATTAGAGGCGTTGAACTTCCAACTAGCAGGTTGAGAGATCGAGCCTTAGGCGTTCCATACCTTATGGCTGGATATGACTGGCTGACGACGGTTAATAAGCCAGAAATGGCCATTCCAACCCTGGCCTTAGGTTTACGACTGGAATTATAAACTGGTAGATGGATAACCTTGCCAGAACAGGCAACCAGAGCGTCCGGGGTCTTTGCTCTTTTCATGATCTCTGGAAAGCAACTCGACATTCTCCAACTGCTCTGTCGCAAACGCTCATAACCCAAAAACCTGCTGACCAGGGTTCAAATCCCACGTCGACTTCATCTTGACTGGGTTATGGCCGACTAATGGTGTCAAATAAGCCAGAAACTGTTGGTCCATAGCCCCTGGTCTTTTCAGCAACGATTCCAGGTTTTAACTTTATTTTAAACTCGAAAGTGTTGTACTTTGTCTTGTTACTCTAGCAGACACATTTTCAATGCATTTTCTGTCAAATTGTGCTTATGAAGTGTACAGAAAGGGCCTATGACGAAGGACCGTACAATACTAAAAAACCTGGACAGACTGCATTCATTTTAAAGTTGTTAATAGGCAGTCTAAGATACGGTAAGAGGATTTCGTGTACTTTTTGGAAGTGTTTTGGCATCTAGTCGTCTTCCAAATTACTTTCTAACGTTCGTCCGTCAGTAATAATTAAATTGATATACATACATACCTACCTTTTATTTGTAAGTAGCAATGTTTGTTCAAACTGGACGATCATGCACAGATTTCAAATCTTTAATCGATATTAGATAAGCAGCCCCACACGGATTTTCACTCAGCACGGGGTGGGTAAAAGCAGGTCTTCTTGGCACCATATTCTAGCTGGGGACAATTTATTGCAACGACTGCAGGAACATTCAGCGTGAAGGTTGTTTTGCCGCCGCTGGTGTTTTGATAGACTGAACTAAACTAAGAATGGTCCTCTTTCGCGGACCGGCATTTGAGCTTCGTTAAAATCGGTACAGTCCTCTCCAAAAAACTGTTTACAGACCAATGGAAGACCACAGCTTCCCGTACGATTTTCAGGCACGAGAATCTCCTCAAAGCGAGTATTCTGAACCCAGTGAGTACACAACCTTCACGAAGGACAAGTTTGGGCAAGTGTCAGATTCACTGAGTTTTCTACGGTGCATGCGGAAGAGGTTGGAGAATCTTTCTAGACGGATTCCCTCCGATAAATCGGCAGGTCGTCTCGACTCCCAGAAGATGAATACAAAGCCTGCGGCAGTTGAAGGTTCTGGGGACTTATTTTCCATAGTTCAGAACCCAAATGCTCGTGAGGAGGAAGACCAACTTCGCGTAGCACAGGAAGAGATAGAAACGGTCCTCAGAACATCATTAATCGGTCTGAGACAGGCTTCCCGACTAATAAAAGGAAACACCGATGGGAGGACTGATCAACCGACGTCTTCCCTTCGGAAGCCCGACACAAAAGCGTCCGTCTGCAGTCCCCTTATCGGCAGCTATAAGCGCAGACAATCAGATGAACTGTATGAGTTACCGTCGCGGATCTGCGAAAGCCCTGTAAAGAGAAACAAGTTGTCTTCTCAGTGTCCTGGAGTCATTGGAGAAAATTCTGATCCTCCTGCCGAGCTGGAAGCAATAGCAAAATGCTTTCGATCCCTGCTTAGCGGACTCCTTGAAGACAAGAAGATGGTGTGTTCATCCGTTCAGACCAACGGCTTTCTGCAGAATAAACCAACATGCCCTCCCAGCTCACCTCTGCCATCCATGCGTCGGAAACGCGAGCCAACGAGAGACTATATGAATACCGACACCTCCTCTTCCGTTGAGCCCACTGACTTGGAAGCCGATGACCGACGTTTTTCGGCCCGTAGGTGGGTCGGTTCACAGTCTATTCAGCGGTCGCACTTCTCACCCGAACCTATCTATAAAAGGTCAAATGCTGGCACTAAGTCCGATGTCGTTCGTATGTTGACAACCATTGAGCGCAGTCTCGAACTCCTGGCAGCCGACGTGAGACAGGAGAACTCAGAAATCGCGGAGTTGGTATGTCGAAGCATTGCTAAATCAAGAGTCCAGGAAAAAGATCGAATGTACAAACAGTCCCTGCCGACGACAAAGCAGGTATATGAGTTGAAGCAGGCAGTTGAAGATCTCATTTATAAGGTCCTTTTTAAACGAAGGAAGCTGAAGCGCCTTTTGCGGCTACGACTGAAAAATCATGCGTCTTCCCGCCGCCCACTGGATCCGCGTTCTACTCCTGACATGCCTTCCTCCCTGGATTATTGCATCGACACTCCGGTCGTCAGGTCTCAGAAGCCCAGTTGTCGGAAGAGCCCCTATACTCGTTTAAAGACGGAAATCGTCGACGGGGAAAAGAGCCCCGTGAAACGTCGTCAGGAAATTAGTCTGTCGAAGGACGACCCCAAGTACGATATGTTGATGGCCTTGAAGGTCTTACGCAGGGACGCCGACCGTCTGATCAGCAGCCTAGCCGTGGACAATAAACGGCCCTCGGTGAAAATGCCGTCGGTGTACAGCAGGGTTGTACGTGACGACAGTGATGAAGATGAGTAAATCGAAATAATATATGCCCCAAACTGCACAGGTATTGCGAAAAGCCAGGTAATGCTGTGTGTTTGAAGTCTTATCCTTCCTTGGGAAACGCAAACTAATATCCCTGCATTCACAACGACCTGCCCACAAATCGAGAGAAGTTGCTAAAAGAAAGCGGAAATTCGTGTTTTATGAGTCCTTCATTTTCAACATTACTCCTTTGGTCCACTTATTTCATTTCAAATGGAGTCTTTTTTGCTTGCGAATTTTTTCTTTCCCAAATTCCTTATGTCATTGTCCGAGCATGCATGGAATGGAATGGAGCATCTTCAGCAGTTTTTCTTCATTAAAAAGATGAATCTATGTATTCACGAGCAGCTGAGTCGTCTTTTAGAGAATTTTTATACTGATCAGGTGATGCAAAAGTTAGCCCAAAGTCTAAGTCTGCCATCGTCGCTAAGATGTTCAACTGGATAATCTGTATAAATGCTGATCGGACGTTCCCCTGTCCGTCAAAGATGCCTTATCCATGCAGATCTCTTCCAATTCCTTAGGAATCCGCACGCACTTGTTCGTCTTGGGAGTTTTCAACACTGTTCTGGCGTTTGATGTTGGGCAAGGGCGTGGTTTATGGTCGGAGCTATTTACTCCGGAAAGCAATTGGGCTGAAAGAAAATGGTTAGCGATATTTATTTGTACGTACATACCAGAGAAAGAAATAAAAAGACCTCGCGGTGACTGTTGCATGAGGATGGTCAAGGTCCTTTTGGGAAGTTACTGGAGTAAAAATACGACAATGCCCGCAAAGGGGCATGAAATTCATTTACTGCTATCATTGAATGGTAAAAAATATCCCCTTTTAATTGGTGACAATGTTGTGGATCAAACTATGCTCTCACAAAGTTCTTAGATGCTCAGCTCTTTTGATCGACACAATCGCTCCCCGGAGTAAATAACCCCAGCCATAAGCCAAACCCTTGTCAAAAGTTGTATTTATCATGCGTGAATGCACTCTCGCGTCATATGTTTTCATAATATGTGTTTTTGGCGGATCCGGCTAATTCAACTGACCCAATTGGAATGGGCCGAAGACCTCGGCGAGATAAGAAACCACGAAACTAAGAGCGTAAGTTTAGTCAAACCCACTCATTATCCACCTAACCTACGATGTATTGGCAGAGAAACATGAGTTTTTAGCATCCCGGCCGAATTGCCCACCCAAAATTTCAAAAAAAACTTATGAATATCAGTCTAGTAGGCATCTGATGTACAGTAGATGTGCGAGCTCATGAAATGTTAACCAAAATTCTGAAATGCCCTTTCGACTCGAAAAGGTTACTTAAGTAGTAATTCAGCTATTTCAGGATGCCGGCTTTTAAATAAATTTCTTTCCGGCCGCCTGTAAAAACTATACTCTGCCGAAAAGAAGTTCGTTTGAACGTCGGCATCTTGGGATAACGGAATTACTATGAAATTATGCTGCACAGTGATTAATATTACAGCCCTATTTAAACAAACTTTTTCGAAACGAAAACTCATCTTAGAATTTCGGTTAACATTTCATGAGTTAGCACATCTACTGTACTTTAGGTTGATTGACTAGGAAACCCTACTTGGAAGATCAGTCTACTGCATGAGAATTGGTGAATTTTGAATACTGCAGTGGATAGTTTGGGTTACCTAGTCCAAATGTTAAAAACGAGACGCTCTCATTCGGGATTTCACAGACCAGATGTTCCTGATGTCGGTTGGACCAAAATTCTGCTCATTCTGCCGTGGCTTAGAATCCTGCCGAGGTTACCAGGTTTTTGCGATCGAGTCACTTGAATGAGTCTGTCCAAAGTCACGCTACCTTTTTCGGGACAGATAGATCTGAAGATCCGGCAGTGGAGTAGCACTAGAGTAAATCACCAAAAGGCGGCTATAATTTTCCCCGAGTGGTCTAGTTTTGTCATGCACCGGGGGCTCATCCTTGTTAATTCACCACGTAATCCTCTTTTTGGTGTCGTCGAAAGTCATCCTTTTCATCAGCCGAAGGTTACGCGTGTAAGCCAACTGAGAAAATAGAGCTCAAGGACTCCTGTAATACGGGAAGGATGCTATTAGCCGTCAGTAGGGCAGATGGGCGCGGAAATTTATGGAATCTGTAGCGGACATTGAGAAAACTCGCATTCCTGCCAAATGTCTGTTTTATTATTCCAAAGAAGTACCGGAACAAGACCGCGCTGGTTGAAATATGAGAATTGGAGGTGTTTATACGAGTGGAAAAAAGGTAATCTAAGGCTATCCGTTAATGAAAGCTGGGTTCGGTAAGACGATATGCAGCAGACAAAATTGCCCCTAACCTTAACACAAACGCTTTCTCTAACCTTAATTTTGCACATAACGTAACCTCTAGTCCAACCTCAACCGCAACCATAGCCCTAATATAAGGTGCCTACGTAAGCGAATTAAGTAGGCATGTTATTGTTAGTAAATTTAGGGTCTGTATATTCAGTCGTCGCCTTTCGTCAAACGCAAATTCCGTGTGACAAAAGGGTCGCTGTTGTTTTGTAACAGCAGCCGAGAACACGCCTCATGTGATGTTCAGCCACGCCCGGGGTACCTAGTTGTCGAGATATTTCCTCCTCATGATCACCGGTAGATGTTCCCACACCACATCTTGTGAGATGCTCACTACGGACATTAAATCGCAGCTGGTACTTCTTGAACTTAACCCCCAACGGGCCTAAAGTGCACACAGGTAGTAAAACACAACTGTTGCTCACTTCTATAAGATCAAATACTCGGCCAGGGTAAAGTATGTAATCCCCTTAGGGGGAGGAGGCATAGTTAGTCACAAACCTAACACCAACCATGGCCATGCCTTAAATGGGAAATCATTAACCGTAAGTCAAGCCTCAACCTCAAATCCAAACCACAGCCCAAGCCTGACAACGCTAGTCCCAAGAATAACCCAAATAACCCATTCTAACCGTCACCCAAACCCCACTCTTGAGCCTAGAACGGGCAACCCCTATCGCGGGCCGTTATGAAGCACACCTAACTAAGATAAGAAGGTAGGCTTCTGAGCAACCACTCAAGGGGGTCGCGTATCCTAACCTTACAAAATAAACTTCATGGCGCGCACAGCAACCTATGACACGTCCACTTCCAAACTTAGATCAGCCCAAAATCGACGGAACCTCTAGAGGACGAAGCATCAGTTCCTCAGTTTGCACAGTTAGACATAACGAACACGATGTAGATTTCTGTTCGGGCCACAGACGTTCTTGTAGCGTTTACAGGACGCTCCTGGCAGACAGCTGGAAGTTTAGTTTTATGATCGATGGTGTAGACGCGAAATTTCGTAAGGACACATCAACTTAACGGGGCTTCGCTGTGTGTAAGTGGCCAATGCGGCATTTGGAGAAGTCTTGGTTTGATGCCATGACTATAGAGGCGGCGAAATTTGAAAGGAATACTTTCAAGGACTAGGGGGTGTGAGGACGATCCCGATCCCACAGCCTAGAGTACCTGATGTTTAAGTCCACTTCAACTGATCGACGATCACGCAGAGTCGAACGTTCTACCACCTGAGCCCCTGAGTTCACACCGCTGACTAATAATGTAGAAGGGGTACTGACGAGGACAACAAATATGCCATAAATGATTATTCAGTTCCGCCCTGTCGTCGTTGGTAGCATTTAGTTACAACTGTTTGTTGCTGTGTAGCCACCTACGAGGACTCCGGATGTAAGCCCTCGCACAAACGGGATCATCCTGACGCCCCGGCCACGAACGAATAAAAGCGAAAGGGCGAAGTCGGACACAAAGTCGATGTGCGAAGCAGTAGTAAATAACCCACGACCTACTTAAACAAGTAAAGTAGGCAGTTAGTTGTATGCAAGATGCCTGGGGTACTTCTCCCTGCCGTTGCCCCCCTCCCGTCGGCTTCGTCTGTTAACGCCGCGCCTGTGTAATCGAACGCGTGCGTACCCGTAGTTTAAATGACAGCGTACTCGATCCCGATGACCAGAGACCACCTGAGTTCGATTTCTGATCTCGTTTTATCGACAACCTAGGATCGGAGTCTGGCTGGTTGACGTGAGTGGAAAAGTGAGGAATAAGAAAGCAAGACTTCCTAGTCTTTGTCAACATTTGCTCTGTTCCGATCATGTCTCTGATGATGGGTTCGAGCGGGAGTCCGAAACGTCAGGCTAATAAAGCTCTTGTCCCAGCGGTCGTGTTTCCTTCTTCACAACATGTCTCTTTTGTCCACCAAAGAAATAGTCGATATGAGCGCGGTTGACTTATAGCGACAGGTTAGTTGGAAATTACTTTTACGGTTTCCCTCTGCCTTTATCAGGAACATTTCTTGATTGTAAGCACTCTCCTGGATGTCCACAGTCATACAAACTGAAAGAATTCTGGGAAGTTTGTTTATTCTGCCTTCTGTCCGAACTGTTCTAAACTGAGGTGCTTCCAAAATAAATATACAAGCTGGTAACAGGTGGTGTGAAAATCCAAACACTCTGTCTAAATGCGTTAGAAAAAACCCGAAAGGGCATGTCTGAATTTTTAAATCCTCCGGCATTTGTAACTAGAGCCACAGTCTGACAACGGCTCGGTCAAACATTTTTAAGTGTTCAGTTGTCCAGTATCAAGATTCGTGTTCTTCGCTAAAACTGCACATGTACAAGTTCCCGCCAATGGGTTGATGGCTATGCACGTGGCTTCACAGACGCAGATGCGCTGGCTCACGGCACTCGTCGACCGTGTTGTGCTGGGTCCGCGCGTATCTGCAAATACCAATGGGCATGCGTACTGGATGCCTTAAGCTTTGACCTTCAAGTCACGTCAATCACTGTGCCAATTTAATCATCCGCTGGACGACAGATTGGACCAGTCAAATGGCCGCGAGAGGGCGGAGCGAGGCCGACTCTGGGGGAATCCACCTCATCGCCTGGGCCTGTTGCGACGCGCGAAGAGTTGTGGCTTGGGAAGCTGCCACCTGACAGGGTAACTCGGTTTTCCTCAGGAGTGGGGATCAGACTGCGGTGGGTCCCCCGATGTGGCCTCCATAGCATTCTCACCCGCGTGAGATCTGAGACCGGTCGGCGACCAGCTCGCGTGTGGCACGCGTAGACGGACTGTATCACTTTGCTCCTCACTGCAGCTCAGCCCACCTCAGACTGTCTTGACTTTGTCTTGCCATGGAAACAAGGTATGCGTGTTGAAAAAAGGGGATGCGGCAGCCGCTGCGCAAGTCACCGCTGCCAGGACTGGTTGGCGTCATCGGTCGAATTGTCGCGTTGTTCGCACCCCACAACACAAGCCATCGCTCCCAGTTTCAACAAAGAGGTTGGCCTTATATCTTGCTCGATCTTGCCTGCTCGCCGAAATCACCCACAGTTGAGGTTGTCTTTGGAATAAGTCATAAAAGGCAATTTGTCTTGTTGCCTTCGTAAACTGCTTTACATGTTATGCTTCGGGCCATGCCACTACACGCCACGTCAAATTGTGTTTACGAACTTACATGCACTTGTGGATGCAAGTACATTGGGCGAACGCAAAGGCAACTGGCAGCCAGGTCTGTTGAGCACCTGCCTAAATGACTTCTAAGGTAGAAGGATAGAATTCCGCGGTCTTCTATTACAAAACACCTCCTTGATAGCGGTCATTCGGTTGATCCCAAAACGTCTTTTCGAGTATTATTTCGAACATGAACTACTCGGTTATTGCACTACCTGGAGGCAGCCTATATACGGCGGGAGAAACCCGACCTATGTAAACAGTTAGACCACGTGGTCAACCTCAGATCGCCCTGGTAGATCTGAGCCCTTTTGATTTACGAAATTCCTCGGTATGTTAACTTCCCCATTTCCTTTCCTATGTTGCGTTTTGAAGTTACGACTTTATTGATTGGGCTATGTGGAATATACCATGACCTTGCTGTTCTACACTGATTTTCTCTGTGGAAGTTCAAACCTCTGTATCTTTCTCACTTCTTATCTGTGTTATGCAACGACAGGCTGCAGTTGATAAGTCGTCGCAAAATTTACTGGTTCCAATAAATTCTACTGTCTATGCCTGCTTTAAATATCGTAACGCCTAACTAAGGTTATCTAAGCTACTGTCAAAACGTAAGTTTGTTATCACTACTGGTTGCCTATGCAAGCACGTAAACATCCACACACTACCAGATACGAATAACTTGTGGTGACCCTACTTTGAGCGCCTGTCACAACGCTCGGCCTCTCGCGAATGTTTGCACGCGCGCAGCAGGGCTGTCTGTCATCCGCCCCACTCGGCTTTCCAACTAGCCAATCAGATTCAAGGCCTAGTAAGGCGTGCCCTGCCCTAAGACGCTTAGCCCTGACGGACGCTTGGGGCGCCGCCTCCCCCTCCCCCGGCGCCGGACGTGCATTTGTCCAGTTGCTAACTCTCTTTCCGACACCTGCACAGGTTATCCCTAGCTGGCATCCATCTTCTCTTTCCACTTGGAGCCGGACCTGAAGGTCGCAGAAGCCAGGGTCTCATACTCTCGGATTAGGTTTCTGCGGTAAGCTCACTGTGGGCGAACTTTACTGGCAGGGATTGTGGGAGAAAAAGCGAAGGCAAGAAAGATGCGACGTGAGAGGACGCAGCCAAAGAATGGCAGGGGCTCGAGCCGTACACAACTCGGGAAATACCGGAGGTGTCCGTCCTGCAACCGACAGTTTGCCTCTACGATTTCATTCGGGACTGGTTCTTCGGTTTGCATAAAACAGGTTTAGCGCAGACAAGTCTGTGAATACAAGGAGCAGTAGCAAAGGAAGAATCGATGGTGAAGTTTTATCACATTGCTACGAGGAGGGTATGCATAGGATGTAGATTAGAAAGTTCCAGCTGCGAAGTCAGGCGGCGGTAAACGTCTTCCGTAAACACAATTTAAGATCATACAGAAGATGAAGACGCAATCACCGGAACAGCAGGTGTATTAGCCTGAGCTTGCGAACTCGTACAGGAACCATTTGTCAACGACTACGCGAGTGCAACGACAAATGAACAGTGTGTCTGTTGATGAACTTGGTGACAGGCCCACATGTCTCCAGCAGGTTCCATCCTGTCTCGTTGCCGGCTGGCGCCCGTATCTGCATGCTCATTAAGTCGAACTTGTAGCGGGCAGCCATCATGACCGGTCTGGCGTCATTGTTCAAGACCTCGCCGCCTCAAGGTCATCCACCCTTTTGCAGTGAGCCGTTCCAGACGCGCTGACCTGAAGTCACACGACCGATGGCTCGGGCATACCTGCGTCCGCACAACCGCAGCTGCCCATGAGGCCCCTTGAACGCACCTCCCCCCGGCAACCGTAACCTAAATCACTAGGAGACCACCCCTCGGAAAATGCAGCACGCACACCGATTGGAGACCACTTGACCTTGGCGTCCACGAGCCTACAAAAGCGGCTGCCGTCACCGACTTCGCCAGTGGCCACTGCTGCCTGAGAGGACAACTCCGACGATGGTAACGCACAGACAGGGACACACTCACACCGCTTGGTCACAACAAATTCATGACCTTCCTCTGGCGTGAGTAGTGACATGAAACAGTGGGTCGCCTCTCTAAACGGCTCGTTCGTGGTCGAGTATTCATGAGTCTATTCGCCGTCCTGCCTGGCCTGTATAATGTTAGGGATAGTTATGGCATGGAAGGTGATAAATTGCGCCCCATGGCCCACCCGTGATGTCCGAAACCCATGCTAAGCTCTGCGGCAACGCGTTCTGATGCTTCTGGTGCATTCTGTATATACAACAAAGGGTGCTGGAGTGTTGGGGGGTGCGTATGGAGACGGCGGCTGATAAAGTTTTTAGGGAGCATTTGTTCGCTTGTTGGTCCCGAAGATGCGGTGGATCTTGTACTCTCCTCTGTGCTCCACTGCAGAGCGTTTCCGCCCTTTGGAAGAGCGCTCAAACACAGCCCTAACAAAATCTAAAGCGAAATATTCCTCTTATGTACACGACGAGTCTGTAAATGCGGTTTAGAAGACAAGCCTTTTCTGAGCATAAAGGCGAGCTAAGCCTTGGCTTCTTTTATTGTTTTGGAGTTGCGAAAATTCCAATAGCGGTAATCAGAAGACTAGGTGGCGAGCATACGTAGCTTTCGATAAATTCTCGTCGGGGCAGTACAGTTATCTGGGAACGGGGTAGAAGTAAAACATGTCATCGATAAGAGAAATCGATAAAAGTTCTCCTTAAAACACAGGCGGGGTGTGGGAATGTGGGGGAACTTTCTTACGCGTACTTCGCTGCGCACGTAGTGGCCAGGTGCGGGCGTATGAGGAGTGCCCAGACTTCCAGAATAAATGCTCAGCTCCTGATTGGCTGTCTGCTTATGCCATTGGAGCCGACGGCCTAGTACTGACTTCTAGATGACTGGTTGTTTCCCAATCACGTAGTCTGCGTCTTCGTTTCTCACCCGCGCTTTTCGCTTGTTCTGTCCTAGGGGGGGTCTCCGTAACAGTACCTATTCTTTACCCTGTGTTAAAATTATAAAATAAGTCATTTCACTGCAGCCAGTCCGGTGCGCCTTTTCAGGTCTGCTTTTTTTCATCCAGTGCTCGTCAAATATTCCCCTTTAAAGTTGGTACCGTCACAAACCCTGGACGGCAGCGCAGCTATGCCAGTTTCTAATCATTAAGACGTCGCAGGCGGTATAGAGAAGAGCCTGATCATCACGTGGTGTACTGCAACTGCAGGGTTTCGAATCAGAGATCGATAAACATGCCTACTTCCCTCCAGTCTGTCCTCGAATGGACCGATGGCGGAGGAGACAGATGTTTCTTCAAATGGCTCACACTTCACTTGCCTCTCGGGCAGGTACTTGCCCCAGGTACGGCAATAACAATGTTGGCGCGGTGGTTGGAACCCCCTTAAATTGCGCTCTCAGAGGTGCCACGGAATGGAGAGAAGTCATGAAAGGCAGGTCACCAGCTTCGAACCAATGTGCAGTTTTGTGTGGAGAGGCAGGTCACAAGGCAGATGCATCGTGGCTTCCTGGCGCTGGTAGCACTATAGCTACCCCACCCCCTCCAAAGGACGTCCACTCAATTCCTGTCCTTCCGCATGGTGAGGGCGTTACAACAACGGCCCCGACTACCAGATTAGATCAAATCCATCAATCTGGACTATTTAACACCCCCGAAGCCCCACCCAAGACCCAAGTCCCGAGATTTCCACGAAGAAGAATGGTGCGAAAACTAGACATTCCGCTACGCAGGGCTTTTGAGACGAACAAGGACGTAGGACAGCCCCGAGTCCAGAAATCGATAAACTCCGTCAAGCTGCCTGATACCTCTCACGAGAAGATTACAGATAACCATCTCGTGAAGTCAGTCGCGCAACAGGCCGCGGAAAGCCACCCTGCACGTCAGGTGTGCGATAACATTTTGCAGACTCAGGGTACCGCAGCGTCAACCTCTGCCCCATCCGCTCTGAGTACGGAAGTGCTCGTAGCCCTCACTGAGATCAGAAACTCTGTGACAGCCATCGCCAAAGACCTAGAGAGCCACAAATCGGAAGTGGGTCGTTGTCACGTCACTGTGCCCACAGCTGTCTCTCCCGTCTCTAAAAGTAAGGGAAAGATCGGTAATTCTCCATCTCCAACTGACCTCATCCTCATTGGAGCGCTTAATCTCGCTAGGGAAAGTATAAATCTTCAAAAAGCGAAGTCCCCGCCTCGTAGTAAATCCAAACGAAACGAACAAAGTCAGCTTTTAGACACTCTTGCTGAGATCGGTCAGTCACTGCGTGCTTTGAAAAAGCAAGAAGTGTGGAAAGACAATTTGGTTTCTGCCGAGGAATCTGTGGTTATATCGAAAGCCCCAAGGCCCGCAGTAAAGGACGAGTTAGGAGGCTCGCCAAAGAAGCAAACACAGGATCAGATCAAGCTATCAGAAAACCCTGCGGTGGGTTGCTCGGGATGTGCCAGCCGGTCAGAGGATACCATCAGACAGAGTGTACGCCTCTCTGAAGACGCCAAGACTGAGGACAGTGATTCCGATCAAAAGACGCTCAGTACAGAATCTGTTAGACTTTTCAGTCAGAGTTCAGTGCAGCCGGCGGAAACAGAGATTAAAAAACAGTTTGCGAATGCAGAGGACGATCGACCCAGTCAACCATCTAAGCATACACCTCTGGATGTTATCTACTGCTTAACTGGGCATACACCTGCAGCAGCCTCACCAGGCTACAGTTATCAAAGGCACTCAAGCTATGTCTGGCAACCGAACGCCTTTTCACCGGCTGTTGCAGGTTATGCCATGATGATGATGCCAATGGTGGTTGGAGCCTGGGCAACCCCCGCTGTCGCCCCAACGATGGTCAGGCCGCCTGAAGGACATTGTGGTGAGTACTGCCCAGCAGACCCCCGATCACGGGTATTCCCACCGTTGGTCCAACACCCCAGACCCCAACAGACTTCACCGGTAGCCGAAGCACTTCCCCAGAACCGTCTAGCCTCCGAATACACGAGACTGGACTACTCAAGACAACAGCCCCCAACACCTGCTGTTCAGCAAATGAGGAAGGACACGGTATCGCATTCAGAGAAATTGCCATCAAGCAAGGATTCCTCGCGCGCAAAGCCCTCAACTGGGCGTGGAACTGTCACTGACCTGAAGCCGACCAAGACCTTGGTCAAAAAGGACCGACGAGATTCATTGGGCTCTAGTGACGCCAGTCTTAACCGTGGGCAGGCTAATCACTGCGCTTTAAAGCTTTCCTGCTTTTGCTGAACATTTTGCTTTCATTTCCCCACAATTTCCTTTCATTGCTTTCCCTTTGTAAGCATTTGCATTCATCTGTTGTTTCTTTGACATTAAATTGTTTTAGGATCTGAACGGTTATTTGACAGTGACAGTGGTTACTAGAGCTCGCACAAAAAACATCTCCGGTACTGCAGTCAATTAATTCGTAGGCTGCTTGATGCAGTCAAAATTTGGTTCAACTCGTGTGTATTTCCAGCCTGTCACTGTACCAACATCTTCACGCAAAGTGGAAGTATTTTGACGTCAAGGGGGACAAACGCGGACAGTCGAAATAATTTCAGTCCAAATCGCATTACTAACGGTGAATGAAGTGTTATGTTCTTGCCGTAAAGCCTAGTTGGTAGCCCGTTCTACAACTTTCCATGATCGAATCCCCAAAAAGAATTCAACAGCGAGGCTGGGAGGATAAGAAGTCTATTCCTAGGTCCCAACAGCTAAATCTGGCGATAAAAGGCATCTACAGAAATACTCAAGGTCGGCCTAGAATTGAGCCAATCAGATCACGCCCCTGAGCCATTAGTATGTCGACTGGATTTCTGACTCATTTGAGTGGCTGGGCATCCCTCCAATCCTGACAGTAGCTGGCGCGATATCTCCACGCTCACACCTCGTGGGCGGGTCGATATAACGGCGCGTGAGCGCGTCGTTAGGGTTGCGTGCAACCGAGCCAGCTAGGGCGGCCCTCCTGACATGGACCTCGCCCTCCAGTCCCGACAACGGTGCGTCCTAAGGCGTTGGCATGTTCAGATCATGGCGACGCGCGAGTAGGGTGTACTTTCGGAAGTACATAACAGTAAAACAGCGCTTGATCTAGTCTTCTCTTCGTTAAACGACTTTTGAGCATAAGAGTAGATAGTCAAGGTAAGTCTTCGCTGAATAAACACACTATTCCCTCCCACAGTTGCTATCAGGGGCCAAGACGCCGACAGGTGGCGTTTTGGTGGTTCAAGTACGCTGTAATTGGATCATATTTGTGATCCGCCTGCGTGTCTCCAGTGGTAGGTGTTAGTTGGGGTTATGACCGACGGGAGAGGACGTTCAAAATCCCAAAACAGCCGCTGACGCTGTCTACCCACGTTTTTGTTAGCCTACAGCTACAACTGTTCGCGGCCTCCACCACACACTATCTGGAGTTTGCTAGGGCAAGCCAAACAGGTTGATGTGCGCCTCTTCCTGTGGGAACAAAACAAGTCCTCACTTTAACCAAGCAATCACTGAACCAGAACATTACTACTGCGGCCGAAAATGCATAACTGAGCTTAGAAACTCCAATACTAGATAATCGGGAGAAAGCCATGTAGAGCAATTTCGGCTTTCCTCGTGGACACGACAAAAAACATTACCAAGGTAGGTAGGTGTTGAACTTTAGATCAAAATCTCGTATGTTACTTAATCGAATGTTGCAAGGGAACTTTATTTTCACCAGAAAATATTTTCTGCTTTACATGATCGATCAATTAATCTCATAAGAAAACTTACCTGCGACCATAATGCCCCTACGTGTCACTCGGTAGTTTTCCAATTCAAGGGTGCTTGTTTTCGATAGATAAGAGAAGACGGATTCCGAAAAGTTGTTGAGAAGGAGTAGATCTATCGCTCCATCAAGAAATTGTCTTCATCCGGTTGCCTGACCTCCCCAGATCACAAAATTCGGGGGGCTTGCCTGCGATAAATCATACCAATTAAAGGCTTTCCATGTACTTGCTTCGGCGTCTTAACCTGTTGACTGCTGATATAGATACTGCAGCCAATTTGTCTATCAATGGTAGTGATAATACGATACCCAGGTGACACGTCAAAAAAGAGGAGGCATTCACGGGGGAGGAGTTTATTAACGGTCCGACGTTTCGAGTAGTTGCTTCGCACACGTACCTTCGGAGACTAGGCCGTAATGCTTACAGCATTTTGTTTGATGCGTGCCCGCCAATGCCGCCTGTGTGGCTGCATCCGACCCGCATGTCACCATGACCTGAATCGTCCCCGTCCTCGTCGGCCGAGGTGAGAGTTAACGACCCCGATTGTCCCTTGCCGTGACTTTCCCCCATTAAGATGTTTCGCGAAGCCAGGTAGGGGGGGGGGGGGGGGGGGGGGGGGGGGGGGAGGAGGCAAACTGGTGTGGCGGTTGATAGAGCAGTCGCGGACATACAGACTTCTTGCACCTGCCTTGTTGTATGATCATCGCCCAGGCCCACAATCTCAATTGCCTCAAAGTTGAAGATATGTCCCATCTGCGCGGCATGGGTTGCTACCTCCGACTTTGGGTCCAACCTCACGGCCAACCTATGCTCGTGCATTCGCATTTGCAGTCGTCAGCCGGTTTCCCCAGCGTAGTTGCACTTCCCGCAGCTGCATTGAAGCCAGTAAACAACGGCAGACATCTCCTGTTTATGGATTGGGTCTTTTGGTCGCATCACTTGCCGGCAGGTTGTTGAGTCGGACCTGTGGGCAGCGCCCATTCCAGACGGCGCGAGGGATCTAGACATGGCTTCGGAGACCTCTTTCATGTACGGAATGCCCCGCCACGATTTTGGCTGACTGCTCTTCATTCCGCTTCCTTGGTTGACTTCGGCTTCGTGCAACGGATGCTCGCGGATAGCCGTTGGTTCTGAAGAGTTCTTGGAGGAGCTTTATCTCGTCCAGTTTGGCGGCTGGCGTGTTGCAATGAGTTTACACCCGTCGGTATAACGTTCATGTACAGCTTCGTTTGAGTATACAGTGTTTGTCTATACAGTTTCTGGAGAAACTTGTGGTGGTATGCCAGATGCGAAGGAGGTCGTCACGTCCCTTTTCACTTTCATTCCTCTGGATTTAGCAGTCCAGACCATCGAATTACCACAGGAGGCTAAATATGACGAAGAAGAGAATCGCTGAGGTGCTGTCTAAAGAAGAACCTCACCATCGACGAGCAAGTTAACGGAACCCCAATGGGCTTACCGATTTCGTAATTCATAGACAAGACGGTCTTCCAACGACCGGAATCGCTGGTCATTCGAAAACACAGACTGCAATTCTGGGTTTGGTGTTTGGATGGTAGCTTCGTCGTTGTTGAACGGTGTCAGGTGTAGACACTCGAAAGGCGTCTGAACACAGTCTTCTGGGAGAAGCAGTACGGAGGACGAAGAAACCAACCAGCCCGCCTTCCTCGATGTCTTCGACTGCTGTAAAAATTGAAGTGGCCCAAAAACTAAAGAGTCTAGCCAGGCGAAAAATAGGGCGCACACGCCAGGCATCAACAGCAAACCCTCAAAATCGGACGACTAATCAGAGTGCACTATTATCGACAAAACTCACTCAAGCATGGCCTACAAAGGCGAGGTTTGGATCCAAATGGCAAAGGTAAACGTTGCCAAAATCCAAGAACGTCTCAGAAGTCGTCGGCGGTCTTCTCACGTAATTTTGGGTTGCAAACAGATTACAAACCCCGAGTAATTAGGTCAAGAAGTCAGTTACCGTAGCACGAAACGTCCTAAGTCATCTGCCGCATATGATGCACTTACGGTCAAGGTAACCATGTCGGAGAAATTTTGATATTACACCGGATGAGGATGATAGAACTTGCGGTAGGTGTGAAGAGGAATGACGCCAGACCTGAAGTCGCTACCCGAACGCACCTTTATGGCACCGAAATACCGGTTGGAGATGAAAAACACGCCAGCCGCGAACTGCTTTAATCCTGGTTCCCCGATCCGCGGCACGTAATGACTCCCCTTCAATACTCTGCATTAAGACTTTGCCTGGGCAGGGTAAATAGGTACGCGGGGATGAAGTGGGTGAAAAATGTTTCCAGCGAGCCAAATTGTGAAATAATAATTATGCTAACAGCCAAAAGCGGCCATAAAATGTGGCAACTCAACCATCCCCGATGTGGGCGATTATGGACAAGTTGCATGCTCATTGGTACTGTGAGTGGGGGTTAGAAAATGGTCAGTCAGATGACTACATGGCAATCAGGCACTTATTTTCAATAAATTCTCAGCAAGTCCGCACACCTATATGATTACGGGGTCAAGTAAAGCAAATGAGCAATAAAAAATCGGTCAGATGTGGTTATGCAGTTGCGTCTAAGGTAAACGAACCCTATACACCTGTAATACGGGATCGATGGCAATAGGGGTTTTTGCAGGTGGGACCGGGGAACGCACAGGCGACGAGGTCAAGTACTTGTATGCAAGAGGAAAGCTATTGGGAATGCGCAGTTGTACTTTGATTGGTTGAGAAGTAGTTGCCCTAACCATAACCAGTAACCCTAGCCCTTAACCACAGCCCTAAACCCTAACCCTGAAACATCCAACGCGAAAGTTAGAACGAGACGGCAGGCCGAAAGTCAAGAAGGACCAATGGCATTGGGTCGAAAAAGGTTGACACGGCAACAAAGAAACAAGGCCGTCAACAGAACACACATCGCAACGCACAGCAACACCATGTCAACGTACTCACGCCAACTTAAAAATATTAAGCACGTTAACAGTATTGTGTCCATCAGGTGCGGCTACATGACCACATCATACCAAAAAATCGAGCAATGTGTATGTTTTCACAGAAGCAGGGGGGGGGGGGGAGGAATATGAGTGGACAAGCAGAGACAATGTCAATTTAGTCAAGTGATGACGGTCAGCGTGACTGGAAGGGTTGGTCGGGAAGACTCATGTCAGGGGGGACGTAAGGAAGGGGTGGGAAAAAACAAAAAGTTGGCAGGTTAACTATGAAAAACAGGGGAGGGTCACCGAAACAACTTTATTGGAATGTTGGCGTTTCGGAGAGCTTGGTAGACCCACCATTGCCAAAGCACAGAATGCGCTTAGTCGTACAAAAATAGGAGTGACACCCCACTCTGGTCGGCCCCATGATGATCGATTTTTCGTTTCTCTCGCTGCCTAGATCAGTCGGCGACGGGGGGAGGAGGTTGGCGGGCTGTTTGGCTGCGTGAGTTGCGAGTTGCCAACGCGTCAGGGTGTGGTGGTTGAGCCTCCGCCGGGCTTGTTCGGTCTGACGGCTCTTTTTCCTCCTCGTCAAATAAGTTCATCGTTGGACTGTCTGCGCGGCCTTAAGTCGTGTGCGATAGTCTCATCCTGCCTAAGATGGCAGCTCCCTGCAAATCGAAAATATGGCCAGTTTTTCCACCGTGCGCTGGAAGTTGAGAGTTCGAGTCTAGCCTCCAAGTTGACTATTTATAGTCAAGTCGGCCATTTCCGCCCGGTTTGCCCAAAGTAGTTACAGTCGCAGGTCTCTCAACTTTGCTAACCTGAGGTTAGCTGACTTTTGGCAAATGCGGGGCAGGCGCGAAGTTCTTCTGCACACACAAGACCGCCGGGAAAGGACTCAATATGCGACCCATATTGCATATTACTTATTACTGCATACTGATTCGTACGAAAGTAGCGTTGTCTAATTTGGATACACTGATTGCGTTTTTTCAAGATAACATACGGTTGTGCTCAACTGACCTTATTCTCTATCACTTTCGCATGACCCTAATAGCAAGCGAGCTCGCCGCGAGCTAGTGTACTCGAGGGGGGTAAACGGTTTTAAGCCAGCTCGCGATTTGATTGGTTGTTGGGTCGGCTGCGCCGACGCCGCGAAGGCCGCAAACGGCCGCGTATACTTGCACTTGCTTATCGATTAGCTTCCGGCGCCCGATAGTCCTCACGCTCGCCCCAGTGCCACTTTTTGCTTTCTCACACTGCAGTGCGCACGCCCTGCGTGCCTCAACGCTCTCATTGCTCACCTGACCCGTCTTTGCCTTTGTGTTGGATTTTGTTGCCTTTTAGTGACAATTGTTGAATCCTGTTAGCAGACCTAATCGCCGACGTCAAGCGCGTAGGGAAAGGATCAAAAAGCTAAATTTTAATACACACGCTAATTTGGTATATTTAACCTTTGCTGGCCACCTTGGCGGCTTCCCTGTATCCCGCTGTTCAGCATCATTGTGTCGGGCCTTTGGGTCAACGTTCCCACTTTACTCTTATGGGGTTCGCCAACGTCATTCGTCCCTGAGTTCCTATTGTTTATTTCGCTGCCTTAATCTGTGGACTAGGCGTTCTATTCTCCAGGCGCCATATTTAGCTTCCTTTGGGTTTTGGGATTAAATTTCGCTAGTGTTCAATTTTCCGGGTCACTTTCGGGGTCTGTTTGAACCCGTCCACGGAATACGAACATTTTTCAAAACTCCATCCTTTTCCATCGCTCTCCCATCCATTGCATATTTATGTACAATTAAAGTCAATTCCATGCAATTCATTTAGCAAACTGGACGTTAGTAATGCTGGCCGACGGCATGGATGACCGCTACCTAGAAATCAACGTTCCGAGGCTTATAAGCTAAATTGAAACTGTGTGCCACACTGATCGGTTTTGTAACCCAATGTAAGGAATCTCTTTTAGCAATAGAAGCGAAGAGGCGAGTCACAGGGAGCAGTCGCGAAGAAGGAGACACGATCGCTGGAACAAGAGCTATATACGCCTGACGTTTCGGACTCCTGCTCGAGTCCATCATCAGAGACAATAGCTGATATGGGTGGTTCATTCACAAGGAGCTGCAGTATTTATATGATGCAGTCGTCAAGCTACGACATACCATTCACGGCTCCCCCCGCTTCATCGGGGATTGTTGCACTTGGTGTGATGACTGTTTGATAGCCGTTATTCGCGTCATTAACCGCTGCAATTTCATCTCGAGCAATCATCGCACCAACCTCCAACACCGTGATGGAGTTGCAGCGATTAACGACGCGAATGGCAGCCATTGAATGGTCATCACACCTAGTGAAACAATCCCCGATGAAGCGGAGGGAAGCCGTCAATGTTTACAGGTATGCGGTAGCTTGGCAACTACCTCCTATAAATACTCCAGCCCCTTGTGCATGAACCACCCCTATCTGCTTCTGTCTCTGATGATGGGTTCGAGACGGAATAGGAAACGTCAGGCTAATAAAGCTCTTGTCCCAGCGATCGTGTCTCCTTCAAGAGTGCAATACGTGTTAATCTACAGTGCAACCCCGAGATGTTTAAGTCGCACTACGAATTCGGCTTTGAGTGAGTTTTGCATCAGCCTTCTTCAAAAGCGTTCGGTCTATGAAAGACTGCTCCTGGAGTATTCATCTTCCTTGCTGATTGTGCTGCCTGGTAAAATCAAATCAACTTTATTGAAAACATGCCCACCTATACCCCTTTTTGCACTTATTTGGCAGAAAAACAAACAATTTTTCAAATTATGTGACATGTAAAAAAGTATTATAAGGTTTTTAACATCTTTTTTACTCTCGACTACTGTTTGCGCACGGTCTGCAGTTGTACTTGAGCTAAGAATTTCCACACTATAAGTTGCAGCCCTTTACTTTGAGGAAAAGTATAAATTCATTGGCGTCATTATGAGTGAAGCATTAAATGCTTCTAGAATTTCCCAACAGATGGTTGCCACAACGTAAAACCTTTCGGCTGCATTACGAAATGGACAAATACGACGCCGTAAGAATCTACACCCCAAGTCTTGTCTGTTAGTTAGAAATTAAAATTTTTACGCAAGGTATTAGAGATCGGTTTGATCACAGTATAATATGCTAAACACCTAAAAATTTCGAAGCATACTTTCATGGTTGCGGCACACGCACTCCATCATAAAAGGGCCCAAGTGACAGATGCGTTTATCGGTGGGTGTGCGTCAACTTTCTGGGCATTCTAGTGTCAGTACAAGTTGCCAATTTCCCGAGTCGTGTATCTTCTGCAGGACTTGGAACACGGGGTACACCGGCCAGCTATTGTCGACTGCAGGGACGTCACGCGTTCAAACGGCTCTGGGGCGATGGTACCGGTTCCAAAAGAAAATGTCTTAAAACTACGAATAGACCACATTTAAGAGCGAGAGATGCTATTGTCTCTGATGACGGACTCAAGCAGGAATTCGAAGCGTCAGGCAAATAAAGCGTCAGGCAAGCTCCTCTTCCAGCGATAGTGTCTACGTCTTCACAATCTTTTTTGGTTGTAGGGAGACTCAAATATTTTGCTCTGATGAAAAACTTACTGAAGTTTCCTCCACCCCTTTCCTCTCTCTGAAGCATGTTTTATTTCAAATAAAGCTCAACTCAGGTTGACATTAATATACAGCCTTTCAAATAAAAGTAATAAGCAAAACAAACTAATAAACGATAAATAAGAGGCTAAGAAAAAGACTGGTCAACGGTCTTGTTTGTGCTCCTGGTTATTCGGTCAGCGAGGATCGTTAAGTGGATCGGCGTCGCGTTTATATGCTCAGATCTGCGCTGGAGCTAAGAGTTAGGGAAACCCATAATCTGGAAGGTGAGTTTAATCTCCTTGGAGGTGTCAGTTCCCCCACCCCCACCTTTATCGTTGTAGTCCGCAGTCTTTTCTAACTGTTTCCCACCCTCTCCCCCTTCCTCTTCGTCGTCCGTCCTTCCTGTCTCTTCAGACTTATCTTTCGTGGAGCCGGCACCGCTCATGCGCTCCAGACACTCCCGTATCTTGCAAACCGCACCAAGCACATCACTAGTCGATTCTGCGCCACAGGTAGCTGATGCAACGCTCTTCTTATTCTTTTTTACTTTTCCGCCACTGGCTTCAGTTATCAGCTTCACAATCTCCCTTATTAGCACATTATTCGCGTCGACTCCGGCGTCCACCTGTTTCGGACAAGTCGGCGGTGGCTCAAGCAGGTCGCGGCTCAGTTGCGCAATACTCTCCTCCACTTCCTTGAGGGCTTTCGCAGTGTTACTACTCCGCCCGCTCTCCCTGCAGCAGACTTCCTCGGATATCTTTTGTAGACTGTCTTTCAACTGCTGCAGGTTTGACAACATTGTGCAACTGGGTCCAGGTGGTGCTGGCGGTGTGCAGGGGTCCGGACATACCGGCAAACCCAGAGCCTCGCGAATCATTGCATTCAGCTGTCGCTGTTCAGCGTGTACTTCTGTGACCAGCTGTCGAAGACTGCACTGCAGTTCACAGAGTTCTGCCTCCGTCGGCGACGGTGGTCCGCAAGGCGGCGGCGGTAGGTCGCAGCAGGCGGGGGCTTCGCGTTCCAGAGCCTGTTTCAGTAGACAGGTCAAGGCTTCGTTTTCGGCACGAATTTCACAGCCCAACTGTTCCACAACTTGGCTAATGATCTCCAGCTCGCAGGTGGGGTCAGGTCTGGCTGGACGGCAGCAGGGTCGTGGAGTGGCTGGACAGTCCCTGTGCATAGGAGACTTCAGTTCACCGTCTAGGCCGTCGGGGTTTTCTTGGGCTAGGGAAGCCCTGTTGGTTAGAGGGCAGCAGGGTTTCGGAAGAGGGCAGACCGGTTGACAGGGATTTAGGGCCTGACGAAGCAAACATGTCAGTTCCGTGCCGTTTTCCTGAACCTGTCTAGTGAGGGCTTCCAGTTCCTGACTCACCCCCTCCAGCTGTTCCAACATCCGATTTTGGCAGCTGGGTACCTTGCAAGACGGAGGTGAGGGGAGAGGGCAGGATGGTAACGGCGTCGCTTGAGGGCATCTGGGAGTTGAAAGGGCTCGCTGAACCATGACGTTGAGGGCTATCTTGTCGTTCTGCACTTGCTGGATCAGAACCTGGAGACCTTTTGTCAGCTCCTCTATAAAGTTCGGCAGTCCAGATGCGGAACCATTCTTGCAGACAGAACCAGGGTCCTCCTCTACGGCTGTATTTCTCCGTCGACCTTGTCCGGACTGATTAGCCTCTCCTCCCCCCAACAGGATGCGAAAGAGGGGCTGTATTTCAGTCTTCCCTTCTGCCTCTGAGTCACGGACCTTTCGTTCACATCCCCCAATCCTGCATGCCGGAGTTGCGGAAGCTATGCCACAAGGTGATATGGGGCAGGGTGGGGGTCGTTTCACCTGGCACAGGTACTTACTTAGCAGGTCAGTCAAATCGCTCCTTCCCTCTCGCACCTCCTCTGTAAGTCGCTGAAGACCACGACTCATGTCCGCCACGCTGGTACGACCTGTTGTAGCCAGACTGGCCTGACTTGCTGAACCCATGCTGCGGTGACCGCCAGTAACTACGCTCGGATAGCCACCAGTAGTCATACTGGAATGACCTCCAGTAATAACGCTCCCGTAACCTTTAGTAGCCACGCTGGCAAGATCTGCCGGAATCCCACCGGTAGGACCACTTGCGATGGACGCCGGCAAACTCTCCTGACGTTCCAGCTTGCTGAGAGACTCCTTACGTCCGAGGGAAGTGAGCCTCCGTATGGATCCGACATTTGTTTCCGGCGCCGCAGGCGACATCTTGGATTGTTTGCTTCGTTGTCGATTGTTGTTTGCTTTGAGAGGAAAGCAGTGCTTTTTGGGTCTAGAGTCCTCTGTCGATTCTAAACTGTTAGTTGTCCTGGAAAACGTTCTGGCAGGCATTGGAGCGGTGCCTCTTGGTATTTGCTGCCGAAATTATTGGCCTGATCCCCGTGGACGTGGGTGAACCTGTCAGGCGTCGCGGTTTCAGCCGTGCGTACTCAGTGGGTCGATTATTGTGTCACGTGCAAGACACGCGGGAAAAATCGATAACTTCTTTAGTCAACTTAGGTAGATGTATGCAGATGACTCACAAGAGAGAGGCAAACTTTCTTTACGCTCGAAGCCAACTTCATCTCATGAAAAATAGTCTAACATTTGTTCTGCATTGATGTAATTCCGTGTATGTAGACTCGCCTTCGAAGTTGATGCACGCTGAAAAGCTGTAGGTATGCGTTTTTGAGGAGCGGAATGTCATAATATACAGTAATTATTGGTTGACAGAGGTTTTCGACTTTTTTCTAGAATTGGTCGGAATACATGGCTTGAGTGGTTATCAGTCGCAAGTAGTTGGGCTGTAATATGTTTGGTATGAGAACTCGCCGAACGATGTAGTATCATCAGGTGTAGTAACTACTTTTTCCCAATAAAATAAATAATAAAACTAAGGGCGGTCAATACTCATGTCGAAACAGAATTGAAACTATCCCAAGCCTGGCATTTAGAACCATACGGCTGATGACGGAATATCAGCCCGAAACGACCATTTCGACAGCCCTTGCTTTTTTAGATTATATTATTACCTTTCGGCTATCCTCTATAGTCAGTCAGAGTGTATCTGCAATGGCAGTGGTAACGCGATCCTCACACTTCACGGACGGACGCCTTGAAATGATAATTCAACAACTGTAAAATAACCATTGGATAGACAAGCTTATGCCACAAATAAGGTTTCTGAAAGCAAAAGTACAACTTTCACAGGATTCGTTTGGGTGAAAAATCGCGCTTTAGCTCGTTGAATGGGAACCAAGAAAACTGTTGAAAGTTATGGACTGAAGAGCGGCAGAAAGCATAGTAATGACAATGTTGAGGAAGAGGATGATTGTCACGGGGGAGAGGAGCGTGTTTTTGTGCTAGTTGCGACGATGGCGCTGATGATGGTGGCGGTGTCGGCAGCGGCAGCGGCGGCGGCAGAGGCGGTGATGATTATGATAAGGATGATGCTGGGGATATAGATGATATCTTTGACAGTGATTATCATCATTAGATAAAAGCACTCAAGTTCATGTTTTTATTGATACGGAGAGCTCCAAGTCGTCTACTGTCTCCTCCTAACTTCAACAGGGGGTTTGATGGCAGAGGCGGCCGGCTGCATTTGCGTTGAGGCCTTGGGTATTGGAACAGGCGTATCCCATTGCGCGGGAGGCACCATGGGCATGTGAGGAAAGATGGAACGTGGGGGCCAGCGAATCGCTGCCGTGTGTGGAGGAAACCTCCAGTATCTTAACGGAGGAGCCATTGGGGGCGGCGCATAGTAACTGGTGGTCACTCTTTGGGGGTATCCCATTTGATGCTGGCAAGCCACGTGACCCCCACAGTTTGCAGGTGCATCCCCCCGCGTCCGTCCCCTGTCACCATCTTCTCCTTCTTCCGAGTCCCGTTTTTCAAGTCTCTTATTCACGTTTTTCTTCCTCCTTTTTGCCTTGCCCTTTTTGCCCGTCTTCTTGTGTACCGATGTGACAGACGTTCGTCTTAGTGACACCGACGATTCCTCGCACCTTTCCGCTGACTCGTCAATCCTACGGGATGCTGTCTTTTTTGGCTTACAGACCCTCCGGGACGCGTCCTCGATCCTGGAACAGGTCTTGTTCGGCTCTCCAGCCTCTGCACACCATCTCTTTTCTTGCCTCAGGCAACGCAAGCTGTCCTGCATTCCTGTTATCAGCTGCATTATTTCATTTTTCTTGGCCGCTTCAAGGCTGGCCTCGGGAGCCGAGACCCGACCCAGCGCTCGGAGACTCTCATGAGTCGTTTCCAGTACCTTTAGCAGGAGGGAATGCTGTAGATCAGGCGGCGCAGAAGAAGTGTTACCAACAGCACCGCCAGTTTCTTTATCCTCAACCGTTGGTGCTGAAGCAATGAAATTAGGTTTATCCCCCTGACCAGCACCGGTAATGAGCATAACACTTTTTTTGACCTCCTCAAGAGTCTTCAGCATCGACTGGTCCGTTGTCGCGTGAATAGCCTCTCCCTTGTTCTCAAGACAAGTGGGTTTCGCAGTCAGAGGGGCTTTTTGAGTAAATTCAGGCATGGAATGGAGACTGTTAGCCAGACTTCGCATACTGGCATTTAACCTATCAAGGCCGGTCAAGAGCACAGCATTGGTAGATGAGGCTTCTTTTGCTTGGTGAGCACTGCTGGTCTCCGAGGGAGCATTCGTTCTCAAATCCGCTTTTTTCTCCATCAAAGCTTCACAGAGGACCTCCTTGATTTGCTTCTTTCCGGAGTGTACTACCACGGCCAGCTCCCGGATGCTCTTTTTTATGTCTCGTAACTCCTCCGTGGCCTGGACGTCAGCAGGGTGCGGGAGTTTAGAGGTTGCAGATGAGACCCTTAACGGGGACAGTAATTGCGCTTCAGTTCCGGTGAGGCTTAGGGACTCACAAGAGGTGCAATCGGACCTCTGGGAGTAGTCGGGGCTGCCGATAGAAGACTGCTGAATGGATGACTGAAGAGCCGATTTAATGCGTTTGTTTTTTGACCACACCTCTTCAGCCAGTGCCACAATGCTCTGTCTGATTCTCAGCAGCTCCTGCAGGGCTTCAGTCCTCTCGGGTTGATCTGACCCCAGCGAGGCTGCTCGGACAGAATTACGCAGGAGAGATGTCAGCTCGGCAGTGCTGTTATGTACCTCGTCAGTCAGTGTGCGTACACTGGTCCGTAGCATGTCCAGAGCCAGTGGAAGACTAGACTCTCTCAATGTGGAGGCGCATCGTTCGGAGAAGGTAGCGGGCAGGACTTGAGAATGGTTCTGCTCTCCTCCTCCTACCTTCTTCAAGCTGCCACCATCCTTCCTCCCCGAGGAAGAAGTCCCCTTTAGCCACTCCTGAACAATGGTTTTCATCTGGGCGTTTTTGTTCTGGATCTGCAACATCAGCTCGTTGATCCCACGCCTCAGTCGGGCAAGGCTCTCGTGAGCGGACCCTGAGGCAGACTCGCAAGTGGCTGCCGAAGAGGAAGTAGCACCAGCCGGAGAGGGAATAGATTGCCGCATTAGGGTAGTGAGTTCAAGACTGTTCCTGTGAACTTCGTCTGCCAGTGCCAGTAGGCTCCGTGCAACCACCTCGAGAACGGCCATTAGGCCAGCTTGTGAGCCAATCCGCTCTTTCCCCTTGGCATCGGCTCGGAAGTCATGTCTTGTGGGCAGATCATCTGCAGGTAGAGACTCACTCTGGAGGGTGTTTTCTACTGGCAAGGTGGATTCCTTCACTTGAATAGTGACTGGAATTGATATTATCGGCCTCTTCTCCATCGATTCGTCCAGAGTGGACTTGATTTGTTTCCTGTCGAGAGGAAGCTTCTCGGTTAGATCGCAGATACTGCGCTTCGATTCTTCCAACTTCTCATTCGCAGCCGTTTGAGAGGCACCGGAAGTTCGAACTCTGTGGGCCAAAGAGGACGAGGAAAAAATAGGCAACCTTCTCAGGAGTGAGGCTTTCGTTTCTCCTTCATCGTAAACTACCTGCTTGAGGGACTGGATTTTACTTGTCACGATACCCATTCCGTCCGCGAGGTCTTTGACAGCTTCAGAGTCTTGATGACATACGGCACAACTGTTGTCAGAGTTTTCTGTCGTTAAGGTATGTTCACCATCAAGGGACGCCTCACTCCCCCGGTCTGCGAATATTTGCGAAGAGGGACAGTCACCCTGCAATGACTCCTGAAGGACTGATTTCAGCTGTTGATTTTCCGAACGAACTACCTCTGCCAGATCGCCGATGCTCCGTCTCAACCTCCGAAGGCCCTCATTGATGCCAAGTTGAGCTTGTGTGCTTGAATGAAGAAGATCTTCCGATGAAGTTGCGATTTTGCACTGATAACCGTCTGTCTCCCCGCTATCACCTTCCCTATCTGCTTCATTCATCGTGCACTGCATACTTCTCTGAACAGGTGCAAATCTGCCACATGACCTCATTTCGGCGCCGTCTAGGTCGACATCAGCGTTTTTCGATGATAAGCACCGATCGGCCGTAAGGGGGGCAGAAATGAGAGTGTTATTGTAAGGGTTGGGAGTATAGTCAACGTTCCAATTAGTCTCATCCTTAAGCGACGTCTGTGACCGCCGTCGCAGGGATTCGCAGACCATTGATTTAATTTGTTGAGCCTCCGAGCGAAAGCTGTTCGCCAGGTTGTCAACATTTCTTTGAAGGTCATTCAAGTCCCTTGACGAGGGGAGGAGTGGTGCCACAGCGGGTGCCACTGTTTGATCTCCTGATGAGCCTTTTGATGAAAGCAGCGAAAGACGAAGTAAAGTTGCTAGTTCTGTACTATCATGTTTCACTTCCCCCAACAGAGATCGCAAGTTTTTGCTTATAATCTGCAACTTTGCGGACAAACCCGCTTCGTCTGGGTCTGAGGAGGCGGCATCAGCGGGCCTCTCGTCTGGACCGGCTTTCATGAACTTCTTTGGGGTCAGATGACTTTTTGCTGCGTCTTCGGTACGAGTACAATCAGCGTTTTCCGAACACTTTTGAATCGTGGGTAAACAGTCTCCACTCTCTGAGAGAGACACCTCGTTCATGTTACTTAACTGTCCGCATACGGCCTGATCTGTCCGGGCTGAGGCGAGTGATTGGCGGATGAGGGAGGTCAGTTCAAAACCATCGTTACGCACTTCGTTGACCAATGACTGCAGCGTTTTCCTTAGTTTACCTAGCGCCTGAGAGCTGACACTGTCATCATTGACGTTGTTCCTTGTGCATTCACATTCTGACATCACGATGGAAGCGTCCCTTGGGACGACTCTATCCGTCGTAACTACCGCCGTTAGATCCGACGCGGAGTTGCCTGACGACTTCGGTCGTCGCCAGAAGTCAAATGAAAAACATCGAACCTTCTTAGGTGCCACTTCTTCGACAGCGGTAAGTTTTTTCGGTCTTTTGAAGAGGTTTGAGATCGAAAACTTAAAAGTGCTCCGTCTTCTTCTCGGAGTGTCCCCAGTAGAGCTAGCGTCAGGAGCTTTCCTGCGTTCAAGTGTAAATCCACGGAATATTGACGCGGATTCTTTCATATCAAAAGGGCTAATTCCCCTCAATATGTAAAAGCCCGATATTGCTCGTCTACTCGACGTGTACGCGGGCAATAAGATCCCGGTTTCCGTTAATTTTGCGTGCGCATTGTAGTGCCATCAAACGCTCACTGTCGAGAAAGAGGGTTCCACTGCTCCTTTGCCATCATCGGCGTGTTGCGCCCCGCGCGCCGTCACGTGTGAGTGGCGTGCGCACACTGATCGATATTTAAGACCATTCTGATTGGCAGTTGTAACGTCCAATCCCAAAGCGTCCGTTACCTTCTGGATCGAGTTATTACCATTCAAGTGGCCCTATGAGTTGAACATTAACTCGCGATGGGAGCCGTGAAACATTTGTCGCATCCATTCACCAGCCACGTCAGTGAACAACTAGTGTAGTGAACCAAGGCCTCGCCTCGTCCTTGGAAGCCTACAAGCATTAGGTTTGTACCATACCTGGAAAATCTCCTTTAACAGTTGCGTCTTGGGGGTGCAGGCAGACGAAATCGGAATCTTTATCTAGCCGGCAAGGTCTAAGGGTCACCTAGGGCAATACTAGGGGACCTCACATACCCCCGCAATTAGCAAGGCGTGTAAACGTCTCGAATGTCGAGATGCAATGTTCTTGCATCAGAATTCGCGGCTCAGATTCCACTGGGCGGGAGTGCCATAGAGGCCAAATTAAGAAGGAGCCATTGCATCCTGATTCTCAGTCAACAAGTCCGCCACTCCACAAAAATACACATTGGACTAACCGCGAGGTCCAAACTACCGGTCAGCTGGCAACCCTCCTAGACACGGCTTTTAGCGCACCGTATGATTGTCACCTACATGTAAAGAGGCAAACGGAGCCTTTTACTTCATAAAGCAACCATACAGGCGATTGTTGTAGGTATCAACAGATATGCGGTTCGGTTAAGACGGTACTGTTGTTGCGGGCAGCCATCATGGTCAGTCTGGCGTCAGTGTCGAAGGCCTCGCTGCCTCACGGTCATTCACCCCCCTGCGGCGGGACGTTCCATGCGAGTAGACCTCAAGCCACTCTACCGACTTCAGCTTGGGCACACCTGCGCCCACACAGCCGCAGCTGCTCATGCGGCCACTTACACCCACCTCCCCTCCTGCAACCAAAACCTAAGTAACTGGGACGCCGCCCCGCGAAAAACACAGCGCATACCGATTGGAGACCCTTTGAGCTTGACCCACGAGCCTACAAGAGCGGCCGCCCGCACTGACCTAGGGACTCTCAGGCATGGCTGGACACAAACAACACCGGCCCTGGCTTCGCCAGTGACTACTGCCGCCTGAATGTGCAACTCGAGTTCTGTATACAGTAAGCCATCCCGGTAAATTCCGTCTTCTCCTTAGAACCTGGGATTTGACCTGATGATCGTAGCGCACTACGTTCACACACCCACAGCTTGGTCGCCCCGTCTGTTCAGTCAGTGACAACCCTGACAATCTTTTGGAACCCGAAGCACGGGCATACATGCACGTAACGCCTTAAGAGTAGAAACAAGCAAGGTTTTTTTTTATAGAAAACAGAGAGTTTTGGTGGGGTCCTGACGGAGTTTCAGTTTGAAGATACTGATTGCCGATCAGGTGAGCATATGCGCACTAAGTGTTCTGACCGTGGTTACTGGTAAGTGTGAAATGACTATTGTCTCAGGCTTCCCCATCAGGCCTCCTCGGTGGACGCCTATTTACATTCCCTATTGCATGATTTCTCGAAAAATCAAACAGGTCATCATTCTACAGTTAGCAGTTGAGCACTAC
>CACRXP010000836.1:164187-208085 GCA_902702965.1 Spirometra erinaceieuropaei
ACCCATGAGCCAATGTAAAGTCCTTTTCGTTGTTGCCATCGGTTTGTTGACTATGACGCACTTGCGAACAGACTGTGTCTGCTCGCATGCGACATCCCAATTTCTAGTCGTTGACCTAACAGATGGCTGAACGAAGAGGGGAAGGGGGACGCATGAATGCAATGGGAGCTGTTCACGTTCCAGTCTTTCTGTCCCTAATAAATGAAACGACTTTTTGCCCCCTCTGCGTCTGGTGATGTCCAGCAGCTCGTCTTTTTTAGAGGTGTTGACTGAAATTATGACAAGTTTTTTCGATTGAAAGGGATTAGTCTTTTCTAATCGAAAGCACAATTTAGAATTTTGACCAACAGTCAGTTTCACTTTATTAAGGGAAATATGGGCGAGCACCTTTGAACTCCCTATTGGTTACAAGTCGTCGGAGAAAAACATTGATAAGTGGGAAGGTGAAAAAGGAATTTTGTACATCATCGCAGACAGCCGACTGTTAGTCAAAAAGAGTAAGCCTTAACGGTTACTTACTAAGTGAAAGCAGTATAAACACGCATAAGTTGGTGCCGGGTCATGTGAGTGGATGTGAGGCTAGTAATTGGGAAGCTTGATACGCGTCAAGTTTACACTTGAAGAAATTCACACAGGAGGAGATTACAACATCGGTAGGCAGGGCATTCCACGCTGCAACCACCCTGTTACTGAAAAAGAACTTCCGTCCACTGATTCTTGATTTCCCTGCGCGTAGTTTTAGGGGATGACCGCGCAAAGTGGGCGTGTTAACTTGGCTGAAATAATCAGTGGGATCTAAGCAACAGTCTAGGCCGTTGGTAATGCGAAATGTTAGTATAAGGTCACCACGTAATTGCCTGTAGGAAAGTGGAAACAGGTCGAGAGTTGATAGTCGGGTTTCGTAAGACAGCGCTCCCAGACCTTGTGTCATTTTGGTCGCCCGTCTCTGGACTTTCTCCAAAACGGTATAGTTCTTGGCAGTCCAGGGTCTCTACGCCTGTATGGCGTATTCTAGATGAGGCCTCACGTAGGTGCAAAATATTTTTGAAAAGCTGTCTGGGTCTAATCCCATAAATGCTCGCTTAATGAGTTGCAGTGTAGCCACAGCCGATTTAGCCGCCTTCGCGCAGTGCAGTGTTGGTTTGAGTGAAGATGTAATCCATACACCCAAGTCCTTCTGACTGTCAACCTGTTGCAGTGATGTGCCGTGTAGAAAGTAAGTCCTGGGGCTTGAGGCTCTGAAGCTGCCGAGTTGAAGAAAGTTGCACTTGCTTATATTGAATGGCATAAGCTAGCGCTTCGACCAGTCCTCCAGCCTGTTCAAGTTTGCTTGCAGGTGGTCTACGTCTGCCGCATCGTGAATAACTTTTCCCATTTTTGTGTCGTCGGCAAAAAAGATGGCATCACAGTCTAGGTCCTTGACGCAGTCATTTATGAAAACGAGGAGTAACGTGGAGCCTAAGACTAAGCCCTGTGGGACGCCACTCACCACGCTTACCTCTGAGGACTGTTGACGCCCGAACTGCACTCTTTGGGACCGTCCGGCCATGAGATAGGTCAGTTACTGCTAAATAGCGTACGTTATCTGGACCGTCAAGACATTTGAGTACAATCAACAACGGCTCAGGGGAACTAGGGAGCATCTGCGGTTCAGACACAGTTGTCTGTCCCAGATACTTCGGCTTTTATTTCAGCACTGAATGGTTACCACGGTAACCAGAGTCTAGTCTGTGCCACCGATAAGTCCCCTAGTGGTCACGGTCACCGATTTGACTCGACGGTAAACTGGTTGGCCTGCAATGGCTCCCTTGTCCTCGTTGGCTATCGTCCACAAAGAAGTTTGTCTGGCGATCCCTTTTGGGGGATGACGATAGTGCTAGGGCCGGTTTTCTCGTAAAAGGGCGAATACACTCCAACATGGTGTCGAATAAGTTATCTCAAGCTCCCGCTGACTGAGTAGGATCAGAAGACGCTCTCTGACTGCCCACAGTTCAATACTTGGAGGGAACAGGGTGTCCACAGACCGCTCGCAGTCTCCCCGCCGGCGCGGCCGCATACCCATGCCGCTTTCGATCCGCCTAACACCCGCTGATTGCACCGAAATTGACTTCGCCCGGGCGTGGTGAGAGATTGACGTCAGTCGACTTTGCGTCCTCTGCTGATTGGTTCCAGGCGCGCGACAAGCACTCGGCCCGACACCGCCTTCCGAACCGCTGTACGCTCCCCTACTGCGGTAAAAGTTGTTCAGCTGACGTCTCTCTGACCTTGGATTTGAGTATCCTCTCGCTATCGATCCTCAGGATCGATTCCTGGGAGAAAAATTAACCGCAAAACGGGCGTCATCTAGTGAATCAGAAGGTCAGCAAACTTCTAGTCATCTTCATTTGTGATAATAGCAGCACGGACTGAGTTGTTCGCATTCGATGAATGAATACCCAACCGTCTAATACACGCCGATATTGCATTATTTTACTGGAGAGCAGAAATTAAAAGCTCCTCCTCTGAGTTTATAAAAGGAAATATCTCTTATGGAGCAGCGTATGAAAACAAAAGGTAATCCTGAAATTCAAATTATTAATGCATAACCCCCCCGGGTCTTGGAGTAGTTCCCATCCGATGGTCATTTACCAAGTGGTCGAGCTTTTTTGTAGCTGATTCTAAAGCCCCGTAGCTTCTTTTCCGGTTTCTCTCCCGAGAAGTGCTGTATGGACCAGTTCCCAGACTCACCAGCTACACTAACCGGTGCCAGAGCAATCCATTTCAGTCGGGCGTTTGAGTTCTGCCGGGATTCCGCCCCGACAGGGAAGTCAACTTCCTCCCTGCCTTTAACCTCCATCTCCTCTTCAGGAACTGGCGTATTTGTAGGCGCCGACGGAGACACTGCTATAGCAGATGATGCACCGCTGACCTCTTTGTGGACGGAACTTTCGTGACTTGAGGGAGTCTTCTCCTGTCCGATCACAGTCATGACACTCGCTCTTGGAAGCCTTTCGAGGGCGCAGTCTGCCTGCGGCAATCTCGGTGGAGAGGTAGCGTGGCATTCCCGTGCTCCCACCCAGAGTGGACGACCATCTTCCAATCTGGTTGCAGGACGTTGCCTGACACCAGCACACCTCTCCGGATAGGCCACCGCCTGGGGCCGGAGAGGAGCAATGGAGAAGGCGGATCCACATCTGGTAGGACAGGGTAAGGTCTTATTTCTGATGCCAGCGTCTTTGGTAGGTTTGTTTTTCTTCAGGTGACACTTGCAGCACACTGTTAATTTCCCAGCCTTTGTTCTAGTTCGTTGAACTTGTGGATGCTGAGGGCTCCTGCAGTTTGGTGGGCTCTTGTCGGCTCGACAGACACCTTGGTTCTTGAATTTGCAGAACTCCTCAGTGAGCACTTGTATGCCTGTCTTCAGCTCCCCCAGAACCTGCCTTGTGGCTGCATCAACTGGCTGGGGAGAGGGGGGACATTCTGACACTGCACAACTTTCTTGCCGTCTAAGTGGAGCAGAGAGGTTCTTTCGGTCCTTGGCACCACATGTGGCCATCTGACGAAAACCGTCAACGAGGGTCAACACTCCACATTTCAACTCCTCCAGCAGTTGGGTTGTCTTGCAATCCGCAACTGTGTCAGTCGAGGCAAGTTTGGTGTCTTTTCGGAGTCCACAAGCTGAGCACTCATGTGGACTTCGACGACTGGCTATTAGGTCCAGGTCTTTGTCCAACAACTGCAACAGCGATTTCATCTCCTCTAGAGTTCCAAGGACCGAGGGGTCACTGTCGCCGTTGCGACTGCCAGCGTTCCTGGCCTCCGCCCCTGGAAGCTCAGAGGACGCAGTGCCGGGGGTGACAGATTCCGGCAGGCTTGGAGGTCGTAGTGGCGAGCAGGAGATCGAGGACTCGAGCGGGGTGGCCGGACGACTTTTCTGCAAAACGGCCAATGCTTCGAGGGTGAAGCAGCTTTTCTCCTCAAGAGTCTGTACTCGCGTTTTTAACTCACTCAAAGCAGCACCTACGTCAGTGTCTTTTGCTTCTTGAGACAAAATCGTCTCCTCCGGCGCCGTAGTGGGCATGCATAGGGGACCTGCGGTATCGGAGGGCATATTCTTTCCGCCTAATTGCTCTAGCTTAGACAGTATTTCACAGGAATTTTTACTTAACGACGCCAAACCGACATTCAGTTCCTCCAATGTATGCAGTAGGGTAGTACTAGTTGAATTTTGAGATCCAGCTTCTGTTTTAATTCCACCTTTCTGTTTTATTTCCGTAATTTCAACACACATCTGGTCCAGCCTTTCGATGATGGGTTGAAGTTCCTGCACACCCGCATTTTCTATCGGCCTGCACGCGGTATTTGAAAGCAATGAGTCGATCTGTTTGCTCTGGATACAAAATTTCTTTCCTAAATTTTCGAGTAATTGCTTGATCTCACTAAATGCTTTGGAGATTGGCGTTTTCGGCCGACTCTCGTGACTTCTAGTCGCTCCTATGCAATCAAATTTTCTCATCCAAGCCGAGTCCTCTTCAGTCGTTTGTAGAGAATTTGGTGTGATAGTCGCCAGAAGCCGATCAGACGGAACGCTAACAGTCGCACAACCTCTCTTATCATCTTGGCTTTTTAATGCTGCCCCACTAGAATCCACAGTGACACTACATGGAACTTTATTTGTGTTTCCAGGTAAGACTGCTGATTGTTTCACCATTCTCAACATCTCGATATTATTGTGGTGTAAATTGTCCGCCAAGTCCCTTAACGTTTTCCCGATGAATTCCAGAGTTTCTAGCAATTCATCCTCCTGTTGCAGCTGGTTGTCCCAGTCAGAACAGGTTCTTGCTGTAGTACCCCGCGTCATGCACGGAATGTTAGTGCATTTTTCGCCCTTAATACTCGAATATTCGGATGTGGTTTGGCATGTTTCTGTTCTTCCCAGGCGTATTCCGTTAAGGCCTTTTGTAAACAACAACTTTGGATATTCAGTCAGCCCAATCTGTTTTAGTTTTTTCGGAAAGCTGCTAATCATGGTTGCAAAGTCATCAGGGGGCTGTTTTTAGAAGAAAACACTGACTTTCCCATAAAGTGGAAATTTTAATTGGAAATCATGTCAAATCCGAAATTGAAAGAACATTATGACGTAACTGAAGTGTCAAAAAATGACAATGAAGGCTAAAATGATGACCCCCTAAGACACGTGGTTTAGAACGTGACGTATGAGAGCCAAGTATTGATTGCCATGGCTGTTGTGTGATTGGTCGGAGGGCGACTGCTGCCTGGTTGGTGGAGGTGTGGCGGGAAGGCGAATGACCTTGACGCCGTGGGGCGTTGAACATAGACGCCGACTGTCGTAATGATGGCCGTCAACTTCGGAGGCCTCACTCGACCACGAGCTGTGATCCGTTTCCAGCGCAGGCGTCCACGTTCCCGAACTCAAAAAATGAGCGCAATTCCTCCCTGCATCCGAATCCATCCAAATATCCAGGTGTGAAGTGCCTGCGTCAACTTTCATTTTATAAGATTCGGACAGACAGGATGTAAAGGGAAAATACATCTTTTCGCCCCACACCCACATTTCCGTCCACCTGCGCTTTAAAGGAATCTTGCGCTGATGTGTAGTGTACAGTGAGTGACTGATCTCATGAAATGTTGGCCAAAATTCTGCAATGCGTTTCCGATTAGGAAGGATTTCTTAAGTGGGGTTGCTATAGTGATTATCATGCAGCATAACCCTACAACATTTCGGACTCACCGGGATGTCGGCTTTTGAATGCACTTCTTTTTGACCTCCTACAGAAGCCACGCTCGGTAAAAAAAATGACTATCTAAGTAGCGTGCATTTTTCATATTGATCTTCGATAGTCTTATAAATTCAAATATATTTTATAGAAAACTTACACAAAATATGCTTTCTTTTGCTCATTTGGAAGGGAATCACAGGGTCTTTATATTTAATGCCCGCAGAAAGTGTGTATTTAGGTTTGAAAAAAGTTTCGTAATTCCCGGATAATGTTCAGCTTGATCTGCCATTCATCAGCGTTTAGAAATTTCAGTCCACAAGGTGCATGGTTTCCGCGTAAGGAAGATCATACATTCCTCTATGTCTTTAAGAAGACACCACACAGAGTTCATGAAAATTTGTAATGGATTTGGGCTGTGTTGTACATTTCATGGGGAACATTAGTAAACGGACATGTGCTGTCTTGCATGCATAGACATCGCACGGTCTTAAAAATCTCATAATTAGAAACTTTTTTAAAACCTAAATATACACTTTTTCGTGCATAAAATATGACGACAATGTGAGTTCCTTCAAAACAAGCAAAAAGAAACGCATGGGAACATGCTCAGTGATGCATCCCGACAAATGAAGCCACCAGGTCGCATGTGGCATGCGTGGACGGTCTGTCCAACAAATTCAGTCATTGGGCCCAATTTCATCTCCAGGTCGGCTCGGAGGGTCGACTGGTGCATATGAGAGGGACGCGAGTATGGCCACGAGTATACCCACGAGCCGCCACCTGTCGAAATCTGGCACATTCTGCGGGGCGCGTGTGGACGGACTGTCTGACTTTATCAGCCGCTGTGCCCGATCTTGCCTCTGGTCGTCTTGACGCTGTCTTGCCATTGGAGCAAAGTACAGTAAGTGGGCTAACCGATGAAATCTCTACAGAAACTCCGAAATGCGTTTTCGTTTCGAAAAGATTAATTAAGTAGGGTTGTCAAAGCAATCATCGTGCAGCATAATTCAATAACAACATAGTAACCTCAGGGTGCCAGATTTTGAAAGAACTTCCTTCCGGCTGCATGTAAAAACTACACTCTGTAAAGAATGACTACTTGAGTAGCATGCATTTTTCTCATTGATTTTCGATTCCCCTTAAAGTCCAATTATATTTCCTGGAAAGCATGCATAAAAATATTCATTCTCCAGCTCATTCGGTAAAAAAACTACGTCTTCTTCCAATTTAATACTCAAAGGAAGGGTATTATTCGGTTTTCAGAAATTTTTCCAGTTCCCGAATAATTTTGAAACCGCTCTGCCGTCACACTTGCATTCAGGGTTCCTAAACTACAAGCCGTAAAATTTCCGCGTACAGAAAACCACAAATTTCTCTACGGTAATAAAGTGGGACGATATAGGGTTTATAAAATTTAGCAGTGGATTTGATCCCTATTGTTAACTTTACAAGCCACATTGGTAAATGCAGAGATATGACGTTTTATGAAGGGCCATTTCGCGGTATTTAAAAGTCCCACATTTAAAAACTTTTTAAAACTGAATTATGTCCCTCCTTCAAGTGTAAAATTGAAAGAAGACGTCATTTTCTACTGCATGGGCAGATGAATGAATATTTTTATGCATTTTTTCCATGAAATATAATTGAATCTTTAAGGGCATCAAAAATAAATGAAAAAATGCATGCTACTTAAGTAGTTATTTTTGCGGAGTATATATTTTTAATGCAGCCGAGGAACAGTCCCTCTCATGGCCTTAACGACCGATTTTCTCTTAATAAGACACCTGATTTTTAGGAGGCTGCATAAAAATAGTGGTTTGTTAGTTACGATTGGGTAAAATTTGTGTCACAGGCCATCCATACCTCTCTTACAAGGTTTGAAATTAATTCTGGAGGAGAGAGTCGTAATGTCCTCTTCTGATATTCCGCTAGCATCGTGACTTACCCACCTAATCGGTCTTCTGATCTGAGCAAAGGATGTTCTCCACGTGATCGCAGAACTGCATGTAAGTGGGTTGCCTGTCTAAACACGCACGTATGCAATTATCTATGGAATACGATAAAAACCGCCCATTTTCCGCACAAGAAATCGAACTAACTCGGACAGTGGGTGGGGCCTGGGAATGGAGAGTGAGATCGACGTCTCAGAGCATTTTCCTCACTTTAAACAGTCTGACGTGCTCGAATTTATCATTATGCACTAGAAGCGGTAGCTTTGAGTGGTTGCCAACATACTCAGCCCAGTGTGTGTGTTTGTGTGGAGTGGCCAACTGGTGGACTTTGTTAAGCTGTAATGGCTGCTTCGTACTGTGGCGTCTAAAGTGCTCCCACTACGTGGGATCCGAGCCGCTCCTTCCTTTCTTAATGTGTGCAAAATTCTGGTCAGCGTGCACTGTGGACCTGGGGGATGTGATGGTAAGCCTAGGTGCGGGTCATCGCCGTGCCAGCCACCTACGCTCTCTCCCGCCTCCGGTTTTCGTAACTCTGCCTTGACAACGAATACATACGAGAAGGAGAGATTGCGGGAAATTCAGCGCAAGTCTTCTGTTACTTTTAACGAATTTACGCGCAAGCTCTCACCCTGCTGTGGAGCACACGGTGGACATCGTCGAAAGTGACAGCCGAAATGCGCACATCTTTGCGCCAACTTGCGCCGGTAATTTCTCTGAGGTGCGTGTGGCCACTGTCGGCTACAGTATTTATTTGACACCAAATCGACTAACTTCTCCTCACTGGAAGCTGGGCAAGAATCGGTGTAGCTACAGCCGACCAGCGACAGATTTGAACTGTCTTCGACACGGTTCTCCAGCCGGCAGTTTATCAACAAGCCGTATGATCTCCCTGCTTGCTATTCAGCGCCAAGACTTTCCCTGAACAGTTGGTCATCGGGGTGACGGTTCGACCGTCGTTGCACACGATGGGCAACGGTCGGATAAAGGACCCCCAAACACACACACACACAGCCAAAGGGGCCTGTGTTAGGGGAAGGGTAATAATAGGGCTTTTATGGGAGGGGCCTATGTATGCATAGAGGAATCACAGAATGAGTATAGATAATTGTTAAATTCGGTTTTTTTGGCGGGAAGGTTTTAATGCATTGACATATAACAACCAAAATTAAGCGAGACAAGTAAAAAATAAACATTTACGATAAGATTTGGTTACGTAGCCCCTCCTGATGGACATAATACTGTTGGTGTTGGGGGTTAGGGTTAGAGGTTAGGGCAACTATTTCTTAACCACTCGAAGTACAACCACGCATTCCCAATAACTGTTCTTTTGCGTATAATTACTTGACCTCGTCGACTGTACGGTCCCCGGTCCCACCCGTAAAATAACCGATTGCCACCCATCCTGTATTATATGTGGCTGGGGTTTGTTTACTTCAAGTGGGACTACATAACCACATCTGACCACATTAAGTGTCTACTACGATCGCTTCTCAACTCTCCGAACTGAGGTCATTGTAGATAATCCACCTGACTGTCTACAACGACCGCCTCTCAACTCTCTGAGTGGTTAACGCACCAGGCCGTCCACAACAGACGACCCATCCTTTAAAAATGAAACACCAAACTGAGGTAATCGTGTCGGCCTAAAACCCATTTAAATGAGTATAATAGGTATTTTTTGAATGCCACAGATGCTTGCGGTCCCTCTCCCGATCCTTACCACCAGATCAAATCACTCGGGCTCGCTTCCAGGCGAAATTGATCGCAACTGCCGTGAACTTACAGTGGCCCCACTCCGAGCGCCCGTCGAAACTCTGGGTCGCTCATGAGTGTCTGCACGTGCGCAGCAGTGCTGTCTGGCGTTGGCCCACTTGGCTTTCTGACTGGCCAATCAGATTCAAGGCCGAGTCGGACGTGCCCTGGCTTAAGACTCTTTGATGCATTCCCTAACACATACTTGGGACGCCACTCTCGCGGCTTTGGGCGTTCCCTCGTCCGACAGCCAGCTCCTTCCTGTCCCTCCTTCAGTTGTTCTGCACGGAATATACAATCCTCCCAACTGGCGTCCATCTTCTCTTTTCAAGGTCATGGTAGTCAGGGGCTCACTCGTGACTTAGGCGTTTGCGATAAACCGACGGGGCGTAAAGTCCTGGCCTGGGGGTAGAGCGTTAAGTAGTAAACCAGCTGTACCCGAGTTCAACTATCAGGACTCCACAGCGTGGGGCTGTGGTGTGGTTGACTGGCTGGCAGCAGATGACAAAACGGACTGAAACTACTTATATTCTTCTTCTTCTGTCACTTCTTACTTAAACATAGTGACTATTAACGGCCGGTCGTCATTCAATGGCCGGAAGGGACTCTAACGAGGAGTTCATGGGAAAGACGGCATGCCGGTATTCCATCCTGAAATCAGGTCTGGTTAATGGACGTCGTGCGAAGTGTGGGCTCGTGGCTCGGTGACAAGGCAGATTCAAGTTACACATCGCCCAGACCTCTGACTGGACTGCAATTGATTGACGACAATAAGTAACCTAGACGTTCCAGTCCCAGTTGCCCCCCATCGTGAGACTTTAGTCACCGATTCCTGTCCGCCATGGGATCACTTGTGCTGATGGCTATTCCACAGTTGGGTCAGATGGGCTAACAAAGGATACCTTCTCATATACGTAAAGAGCGCACTAAAGTGAATGAGGCTGCATTGACAGTAAAAAGAGGCCCAGTCTATCTCGAAATCCACTGGCGAATTCTCATTCGGTGGCTCGTGGACTTCTCGGCCGTCTTGGGGGACGCTGTGGCTTCAACCTTGATGCCTCGATAGACAGCAGAGGGCATAACATACAGGAGGACAAATAAGGAATGAGTGTTTCTTTCGAACCAATATAGTAACTAAAAGCAAAATCAAATAAGAATTTCACAATGAAACCAGGAATTTGACATAATGCAAAACGCGTGGACAGTCGGTGGACATAAATAAGTCGTGAGAAGAGGGAAAGTCAAGGGAATAAGGGGCATTACCCATCTCGCTAGCATCGACGCGTGCTATCCTTCCGGGAAATTGGTCGTTGTGGAAGAGACCTTACAAGCTGTCCATCGTCACCGGTAGGGTGGCTGAGGAAACGGAGGGACAGGACAACACCACTGGGGGACCGGGGGCATTGGGACAGAAAGGGGGGCCGGTAGGAAGGAGCCTGGTGTGGCCTGGGGTCCACCGAAGCAGGAGGACGTCTGTGGCAATGGCGGGGGCAGTACTGCCTCGGGGCCCGGTTGTGCGGAACAGTTCTGATCCAAATTGACGTCGCAAAGCTCCATTGCTGCCAGCACCTGCGATTCAATGCACTGCTGCCACTGGAGTTGCCGTTTCGCCTCCTCCTCTGCCAACTTTCGACAGTACTCCTTCTGCTGGCGAATCCGTCTCACCTGCCGAAGCACTCTGAAGACCTTGGAATCTACTCGACTATATCGATCCATCATGTCCATAACCCGCACCAACTGCTTGCTGGCTGCCTCAGAGATCTTGGGTAGGACAGGCTTGCATGAGCAACAGCAGCCCCCACACCCATCACCCACACTGTCGCTCACGCAGGAACAACAGGACTCGCAGCAACGATCAGAACAGCAGCTGCATGGCTTCGTCTTCTTCTTCTTGCATCTACGCGGAGGCACCAGGGGAGTAATAATATTACCCGTCTTTTCGGCCAAGAAACTAGTGCCCGTCTTTGCATCGACCACCTGAAGGACTCGAGATTGAGTAGAAGCCGGTTCGTTGGCTGTTTGCCGCCGACTCGCCAGAGAGCGTACACTCTTTCGTATTTCCTCGATGTCTCTTAGTGTGGATGCACTACTCTTCTGACGCATTGATCGTGGCCTTGGAGGTGTGTACAACGATTGAGCTGCTGATGCCACTGAATGGCTCATTAATGAGGCTCTCATGTCATTCATGCTGCGGATGCTCTCTCGGATTACGGATAGAGTCTCGCGCAAACTTGTGTCTGGAATAAGGGGAGGGGCATCTTCATCGTCAGCAGCCACAGAGTCTGCGCGTGGTACTGAAAGTATAGAATTAGTAGACCTCCTGATCGAGCCACTGCCTGGTTCTGCATACCAGCTGGCGGACTCTCTAGCCTGGCTGTTGATTGACGTCGTATGAGGGTGGATTGTCCACCTGATTGAACTGTTGGCCGGCGCTCCATACAAACTGGTCGGCTCCCTGATAGACCCGTTAACCGAGGGTGCATACAAACTCCTTGGTTCCCTGTCCAGATCGCCAACTGATCCCGCATACAAACTGGTCGGCTCTCGGATCGAGCCGTTGACCGAGGCCTCATACAAACTGGTTGGCTGCCTGTCTGGATCGCCAATTGACCCCGCATACAGACTGGTCGGCTCTCTGATCGAACCGTTGACCGAGGTCCCACGCAGACTGGTAGGCTCCCCAACTGAACCGTTGACCGATGGTGCATACAAACTAGTCGGCTCCCTAACTGAACCATTGACGGAGGCCTCATGCAGACTGGTCGGCACCCTGATCGACCCACTAACAGATGGTGCATACAAACTGGTCGGATCTCTGATCGAGCCGTTGATCGAGGCCCAATGCAGACTGGTCGGCTCTCTGATCGAGGCCTCATGCAAACTGGTCGGCTCCCTGATCGAGCCATTGACAGATGGTGCATACAAACTGGTCGGATCTCTGATCGAACCGTTGGTCGAGGCCCAATGCAGACTAGTCGGCTCTCTGATCGAGGCCTCATGCAAACTGGTCGGCTCCCTGATCGAGCCATTGACAGATGGTGCATGCAAACTGGTCGGTTCTCTGATCGAGCCGTTGATCGAGGCCCCATGCAAACTGATCGACTCCCTGATAGAACCGCTGACAGATGGTGCAAACAAACTGGTCGGTTGCCTGATCGAACCACTTGTTGACGCTGCGTGAAAACTAGTCGGCTCTCTGAACGATTCGTTAATAGAAGCTGTGGGCTCCAAGAATGAACTATTAACCGGAGCTACACGCAGACCAGTAGACTCCCTCGTCGAAATGTTGGCAGAACTCGCATGTAAATCAGTGTATTCCCTCATTGAACCATTGGGGGCGACTTCCTGAAAACTGGCAGATTCCCTCATCGAACCTTTGACGGACGCTGTATTCAAACTGGCAGGCTTCCTGCTCAATCCGTTGACAGAGGCTGGATGCGAACTAGTAGACTTCCTGACTGATCCGTTGGCAGTGACTGAATGTAAACTGGTAGGCTTCCTAACCGAATCGTTGGCGGAGTCTGCATGCAAACTCGTAGGCTTCCTGATCGAACTGTTTACCGAGGCTGTATGCAAACTAGTAGACTCCCTCTTTGAGCTATTGACCGAGTCCGCATGCAACCTGGTGGAATCCCTCGTCGAACCGTTGACGGATGCTGGATGCAAACTAGAGGGTTTCCTCCTCGAACCGTTGATCGAGTCCGCATGTAAACTAGCAGATTCCCTCCTTGAGCTGTTGATGGAGTCCGCATGCAACCTGGTGGAATCCCTAGTCGAACCGTTGATGGAAGGTGAATGCGAACGAGTAGATTCCCTTAATGGACCGTTTACGGATTTGGAAGACTTCCTGATCGAATTTCGGACTGACGCTTCATCTGTCGGCATCAGATAACTTCCACGAAGCGTCACGCTGTTTCTACTTTCGTGCAAGGTGTCCATGAATTCCGCATTTGGATCTTCCTCCAGGCGGGCCGTATGATTTGCACCGGAGGACAGACGTCCTCTATTACTGCTAATCGTCGTAATTGGCTTCTCTTCATCCTCCTCCACCTCCTCCTCCTCCAGCTCCTCCTCCTCTTCGGCATCTTGTGAGAATATCTGGCTTTTCTTTTTCACCTGGGTAGAACGCCTCGTTTCCTGAGCAATGGTCGTCTCTGATGGACGAACGGAAGAGGGCATCCTCTGTGAACGTGCGCTTTTCCTTGCGGCTTGAACATCTTCGGGCCCAGTGCTATAATCTTCTTCATGTATCTCTGGGGGAGGTATGTTGTACTCTTCGATAGGGTCACCCTGCTCCTCTGACGCCTCGTCGTCATCGTTCGGCTCGCTTTCAACCGACTGTGCAATGTCATTACTGTCGTCCGTAAGGTTGGAGGAGTTCGCGCCGGACGTCTCCCATTCGGTCTTCATGACTGCTGACGTGCATGGGAAGTACGAATATCGATCAGTCAGTTTTATACAACCTCGTGGTGGTGGCATCTGATTCGTCGACCACCACGATTTTTGATTGGTCTGATCTCAAGGTCACGAGGGGATCGCTTCAGCGGAGGACATGACGCGGTGGTGTGCGAGACAAGCAAATGGGAGGAATACTCCCTTACTAGCCGTTTTGACCGAGCGGCACAGTTTTGGCGGGAGCCTCTATGAGGCATCAGAATTCTGAAGCACAAAAACGAGTTAATGACACCTTAAAAGATCGAAATAATTCATCTGACCCAGTTATGAGGTAGAAGTAAGGTAAGTGGTCGAGCGGCCGCATCAACAGGTGTCCTTGCCATACAATCGGCCGAAATTTAAGACCATAATGGATTAAGTATTGGCTTAGTACCACTAGGAATGTGCCTCTAATTATCAAAAATCACGCTTTCAGAACGACCTACATGACAAGTTTCGCACTGTTTGCCTTTAATCGACACGATTTTACTGAAAGTTTATCGTATACATGTGCTTGGTTAAAACTTCAACATAATCGCATTGATACCCATTACTGAAGGGATTTTACAGTCAAACCTGTTAAGCGTCCTTCCGCTTAGGATAAGCCAAGCAGCTTTTTCTCACAGACATCGTCCTTTTAATCGAGTGTCAGACGGTGGATTAAAAAAACTATCGTATTTTTTCGTAAAAATAACATAACCTGTTGTTCTCCAAAGCTTCACTGTCAAGCTATCGGTATCAAGGGCAAGCGACGACATTAGGTACGGTCTGTATGCGAGTCTTCTAGTTAAGTACATCGACTGGGATCCGAATGAAGAAGGCCGCACTCAGGAAGATATCTCAAGGCATTCAGTGAGGACGATTGAGGTCGTCTGGGCGCATTCTTCATGGCAATTCCACGAATTCATTTCTGGTGACCTAATTTCGACACCGTTCATAATTGTAGGCAACGGAAGGAGATCGGTTTGTAGTAGAACGGCCGAAGGGCGCAAACATCTAGCTTCGCTGTCAAACAGATTCTCATCAAGCGCACCCACAAGCGGCGACTTTGTGTCCAGATAGATTACATTCACTGACTGTCACATAGACGCACACACAAACACAGCAGTTCGACCGCCGAGGCCAACGAAGTCCACCGTGTGCTCCACAACACGATGAGAGCAGGGACAGTGACTTATGCCTGGATTAGTATATAATGATGGTAGACTTTCGCTTAATCTACTGCACTCTCTCTTCTCCCCCACCTAGGCCCGTTTCCATGGCTGGAGGCGGGAGAGGGCACAGGTGGCTGGCGCGGCCCACCGTGTACTACACAGCAAGGTGCAGTACAGTAGATGTGCTAACTCATGAAATGCCAACCGAAATTTCGAAATGCGTTCTCGTTTTGAAAAGATAAATTAAACAATATTGTAAAACTAGCCACGATGCAGCATAAATCGATAATGATCCAGTTACCTCAGGCTATCGGCTTTCGAATGAACTTATTTTCGGCTGCATGCAAGATCTATACTCTGGAAAAATGACTACTTAAGTAGTATGCAATTTTTTCATTGATTTTCGATGCCCTTGAAAATTCCATTATATTTCATGGAAAACATGCATAAAAATATTCATTCTTTTACTTCGGTAGAAAATCACGTCTTCTTCCAATTTCATACTCAAAAAAGAGTGTTATTCAGTTTAAAAAAACGTTTCTAATTCCTGAATAATTTTGAACTCGACCTGCTGTTACACTTGCATACAGGATTTCAAAACTACATGCTGTATATTTTCCGTGTACGGAAAACCATGCATTTTTCTACGGTGTTAAGAGGAGACCATATGAGGTTCATAAAATTAAGCAGTGGATTTGAGCAATATTGTTAACTTTACAAGCCGCATTCGTAAATGCAGATACGGGGCGTTTCATGAACGGCCATTTAACGGTATTAAAAATCTCACAATTAGAAACTTTTTTAAAACCGAATTATACTCTTCTTTTGAGTATGAAATTGGAAGAAGACATGATTTTCAACCGAATAAGTAAAAGAATGAATATTTTATGCATGTTTTCCATGAAATATAATTAAATTTTAAAGGGCATCGAAAATCAATGAAAAAATTGCATACTACTTAAGTAGTCATTTTTCCAGAGTATAGATCTTGCATGCAGCCGAAAATAAGTTCATTCGAATGCCGACACCCTGCGGTAACTGGATCATTATAGATTTATGCTGCATCTTGACTAGTTTTACAACACTACTTAATTTATCTTTTCAAAACGAGAACGCATTTCGAAATTTCGGTTGACATTTCATGAGTTAGCACATCTACTGTATATACGGTGACATGCGTGTGAATTAGTTTATAGTGATAGTGGACGTGCAAAACATCTACTGCGCCCTCTTCTCCCCACTCCCCACCTGGATCCGGTGTCGAGGCAGAGTCAAGAAGACCGGAGGCGGAGGCGGAGGCGGAGGAGGACGCAGGTGGCTGTCACGGCCGCACCCACACCCAGGCGTGCTACCATACCTCCTGATCCACAACAAACACTTGACCAGGATTTTAACCAACAATATCATCACAACGGGTCAGAAAAACGGGGATGACTGGGCAGCTATGCATGCGGCCTGTATACCCAGCGGGGACGCAGATGCATCTACCGCCAGAGAACCAGGTGTCAGGGAACTGCCAGTGTACACCAGGCTACGAGGGCCACGGTTTGCTGATCAAAGCAAAGGGTTAAACGCAACCCTGAATTTGACCTGGGCCATCACCCTTCAAAGGCCAAGTTACCAGTCAGCAGTAAACTGAGAGGCACTTTATACGACAGTTCGAACGTCGACTTTGACGATGTTCAGCGTGTGCTGCACAGCAGGGTAAAGCAGGAACGGGGACTTGTGTGGGAATCACTTTATAGTGTTAGCAGACTTGCGCAGCATCTACCGCACTCCCTTCTCCTATTTCCCACGCGGACCCGATGTCAGAGTCAAGAAGACCGGAGACAGGCGAGGGTGTACGTGTATGACACGGTCGAGCCCGCACCTTGGCGCTCCACTCCACGCCCCTGGCCCACACAGTAACTGATCAGGTTTTCAACATCATCCACGGTGGGGTGGGCGCCAGGGGTCCCAGTGTGCAAGACGTCTGCCGGCAACCGAGTCAGTCACTGCACCCCTAAATTTTGGCATTTTTTATGGTGCGCTTTCCGATAACGCATTCCAGAATCAGATATGGCCCCCTGATTGGTCCAGCGCATCTACCACACACACACACTTATAGGCACACGTGGGTGAACGCAAAAAGGCGATAAGGCACCAAATTTTAGGCCAGGAGACGGCGATATGCCGATCAAGCACAATTCAAGACAATGAATGTATGTACATGGGTCGCACGATCATACCATACTTGACGGCACAGATACTAGCCAAAATCCCATACACGTATTCCGCCGATGTTCTGCCGTTGCATGGCACAGCTGCGAGGAATTCGACTCATTAGTGGGTCTCCCAGCGTTCCCCATGTGCTTTCTGGTAGATGCTCGTACTTTTAAATTTCATCTTTTTATTTTCCCCAAAAATTAATCGATAACTCCGATTAGATCGGCGTGTTTGCGACTTATGGACTCAGATTGGATTTGAAATACAGGGATCGAATGAACGTAAATAAAGTAACACTCAGCGCGTAGTAATCCCCGGAATCAGTGAACTCAAAGCCAATCTTATACTCATCCGATTGACTCTGCACAGAACACGAAGGGATTGACAGAAGCGGCGGTGGTCGTTGGCTTCTGCCGGAAGACGAGTGCGCAGACCATGTAGAGGCGGTGGAGAGGCCATAGCCCTGGGGCACTCGGTTGGATGCCTGCATTCTCTTTGAGGTCATCAGGGATGGAAACAGAGGTCTTATGGCCGTAGGGAACTGCTCGAGTAGCGAGCTTCCAGTAAAAGGGATGAGTGGACCTCGGACTGCAACGTCCATATGCAAGTCAGGGGCCAGTGGGTACAAGAACTGATTCATCTCCTCGGGAGTTTCAGCGGAAATGAGATAAGTGCGATCCTCGTCCATCTAGTTCGTTTTGATTCCAAAAACATTTTGGCTGTTCAAAGATTCCGTTTCTCCGTAAACACAATGACATGACTGCAAGTCAACTGAACTGTTTGCGGTCGCGGTCCTTGAAATAATGTAAGGTCACTCTCGTCTTCCCGGGTTTTCGTAATTTATACAACGGGCAAAAGCTCTTCTTCCAATTCTTTTGAGGGTGTGCAGCCAGGCTTGCCTCTTCACGGCCGACTGATGTCCGCGTAGGCGTGCAGAAGCCGACTTTCCAGTTTGACCACAGTACACTGCATTGCAGTTGTCGCACGAAATCTTGTAGGTGACCTCTTTCTTATCCAACTGGCCAACCTTTTCCTTAGGGTGCACGAGCTGGTTGCGTAATGTGGTCGTCGTTTTGTGCGCCACATGTAGTTGATGTTCCCTCGGGTGTCTTGCAAAGAGTTCAAGCCCTGCTTTTGTGCACGGAAGTGTTATCATAGTTCCCTGTTTGGGTGCTTGATCGGGGCAGCCTAGTTCCTTGTCTTTTTCCTTTGACTCCTGCTGTCTTATGCACCAGCGTAAAAACCCTCTAAGGCACACACTTTAGGAAAAGAGTCTGAACAAATAATTAAGTTATTTTTGGTTACTACTGCTGTCAGTCTGAACAAATAATTTAGTCATGTTTGGTAAGTTTCTTTGCCAGAACAATGAGTTTTCACCCGATTAAGTAGGTTGATGAGCAGTAGGCTAGTTGCTCTTGTAATGTAGGACAACTCCCGCATAAGTTTCTTTGCGGTAGACTGATGTGTGAAATGTCCCGTCAGTCAATCGCTGTACGTGGATGTCAGGAAAAGGGAGTTTGTTGAAAACCTTTTTTTGAGCTTAAACGAGATTACTGGTAATGTTGAGTCAGTAACACTTTGGAGCATCACCAGGTGATCCCTTTTAACGACAACAGAATTGTTATCTACACAACACACCCATAATTTGAGGTTAACTAACGGTAGGGCCGAAGCTTCCAAGTTGAGCATCTTGATTTTAGCAAGAAAATCGAAGATAGGTGATCCCTCGGGAGCTCCCTTCAGGTGTTGGTAGCATTCATATTTAAATGGGAAGTTCGTCTTCAGACAAAGGTCCAAGAGTTCAAGGAAAGCAGGTATAGGGACGTCCGTGTCATGGGACTATGGACGTAAAGAGAGAGATGGCATCGAAGGAAACCATTATCTCGTCAGTTGCAATTGATAGTCCTCGTAGTTTGTTTAGAAACTCTGTAGACTTCTTCATTGAGGTCTCACAGTCTTGTGTCAATTAATGGAATTTCTAGAATAGCCAGTTGGAGATCTTTTAATTGAGAATCGAGCCTTTAAGGTGCACGAGTTGCTGGCGAACATTTACTTCTGGTCTGTGAGCGACGCCAACCCTAAATTCGCTCACCAGCCTAGCGAATTCTTCCGACACACCCGCTGTGTGGCAGGTCGGCCGTCGTGCGCTACGATGTCTACCGTGTGCTCCACAGCACAATGGCTTGCGCAGCATCTACCGCGCTCTCTCCTCCTGTGGCAGTTCGCGTCTCCTCGCTCTCCGTCTTTGTCACGCTGCCCTCCTGTCCGCCTCACACTCCTTGTCGATGCGCTGCTGGGATGCGCGAGTGCTCGAAGCCAATCAACGCTGTCCCCACTCTGATTGGCTGGCCGACGTGGAGACAACGATGGGCGCACACACGCGCTGATACAACACCTCGAAGGCGGACACAGACAACAGCTTGCTTGGAGCGCGCTTGTGGCAACTGCCTACAGAGTCCTTGTGTACGCACTTTCTCAGGCAGTAAAGGTTGTCCAAATCAAACCGTCTTCCCTGACTTTTGATTGGGAATCTTTATCTTGTCGACCACACGACTATCGACAATTAGTGACTCCTTACGGACAGCAATCTTCGTTCTTCCTAATCTACGACGAAGTCAGGCGTTGATCATGGACAATTTTCCACCAGAAGTGCGGCATATTTTAGCACCCGCCTTCGGCATTCTTTCGGCGACGCAACTTACTCAGATGGCTAATCGGCTTATGGTGATGCACGGTTTTTCCAAGCCGTCTATTTCATCACTCTCAACTCCCTCAACTCCTCCTGCGTCTCCCATTTCACAGTTAGAGATCGAGCTCAACAAGCTGGCCGATGATATTGTCGCTCTCCAGAAGCAGACAGTTTTTGCCTCCTTTCGGAGCCAACCGCCGCCGTCCACCCCGCATGTCCAGTCTTCTCATTCAGCCCGTCCAAACGCAGCTGCCACCTGCTGGTACCACACTACTTTCGGTGCAAAAGCCCGTCGCTGCGTCTCGCCTTGCTCCTTCACCTTCAAGCAGAGCTAACGGGTAAAACCTGTCAGCCCGAAGGTCAGTGCCACCAATCTTCCCGACAGCTCTAACCCTGGTCACACATTTTACGTCTGCGACACCCGGAGTGGCAGACGTTTCTTGGTTGACACTGGTGCCCAGCTAAGTGTCATTCCACCCACACCAGCTGATCGTCGGTGCCCCAATCCCGGTCTTTTCCTACAGGCCGTCAACATATCGCCGATTACCACATTTGGCACCTGTTCCCTCTCTCTGGACATAGGTCTCCGGCGTCTCTTCCCTTGGGTCTTCGTCGTTGTTGACATCCCCTGTGCAATTCTCGGTGCAGATTTCCTCGCCGCTTTCGATCTTCTGGTCGACTGCCGTCAGTCGCGTCTACACGACAAGACTACCAACCTCACCGTCCGGGGTATCTCTTCCTCCGACGCCTCCCGTCATCTTGCCGTCTTAAACCCTGAGCCCGACAATCCATTTCGGCACCTCCCCGCCAAATACCCCGGCCTCACTCGTTCCAACTTCAACGTTTCTGTTCCACCACATGACGTTGTTCACCACATTCGGACCACCGGCCCTCCCGTGTTTTCTCGCCCCCGCCGTCTCGTGCCTACATGTTTTGCTGCCGCCAAGGCCGAATTCGAGCATATGCTTCAAACGGGCATCATCCGTCAGTCTGAAAGCCCATGAGCCTCACCCCTCCACATGGTTCCAAAGGCCGCCACTGGTGACTGGCGCCCCTGCGGTGATTTCAGGGCCCTGAACAACGTTACTGTCCCGGACCGCTATCCTGTCCCACATCTTAAGGATTTTGCCGGTGCCCTATTCGGCAAGTCTGTATTCTCGAAGATCGATCTGGTCCGTGCTTTCCACCAAATTCCCAAAGCCCCAGAGGACGTTTCGAAGACGGCCGTTACCACCCCCTTTGGCCTCTTTGAGTTCCTGCGCATGCCGTTTGGACTTCGCAACGCCTCCCAGACCTTCCAAAGGTTTGTAGACAGAGTGCTTCGCGGCTTACCATTTGTCTACGCCTATATCGACGACCTTCTGGTAGCCAGCTCCACCACCGAAGAACACATGGAACATCTTACAACGGTGTTTGACCGCCTTCAACAATTTGGCGTTGTCCTCAACCCGTCCAAGTGCGTCTTCGGTGTGCCCTCACTAGAATGTCTCGGTCATCTGGTCGACTCCCACGGCATTCGGCCTCTTCCCTCAAAGGTTGCCGCCATTCGGGACTTTTCACCCCCTACCTCGAAGCGTCAGTTGCAACGGTTTCTTGGTATGGTGAACTTCTATCGCCGGTTCCTACCGAACTGTGCTGATCTCATGTTGCCGCTCACCAACATGCTTTCTGGTCCCAAAGGTCCCCTCGAGCTGACTGGTGAAGCACTGACTGCTTTTGATAGAATCAAGAATTCCCTTGCTGATGCCACCTTACTCACACATCCCGCTCCCGAAGCTCAGCTGTCTCTGATAGTAGATGCTTCGACCGTAGCCGTAGGTGCAGTCCTTCAACAACACCTTGCTGGTTCGACTCAACCACTTGCCTTTTTCTCCAAAAAGCTCTTACCAGCTGAGACACGCTACAGTACCTCTGGCCGTGAACTACTTGCCATTTACCTGGCTGTGAAGCATTTCCGGCATTCCCTTGAAGGTCGTGACTTCACCGTTTTCACTGACCACAAACCGTTGACTTTTGCACTTCGTTCCCACACTGACAAACTAAACCCCCGGGAAATCCGCCAACTGGACTACATCTCACAGTTTACCTCAGATATCCGCCACATCGACGGGTCACGCAATGAGGTGGCTGACGCACTGTCCAGGCCCTCCATTGCTCATCTTCAGCTTTCACCCGGGATAGACCTCGCTGAGATGGCCGCTGAACAACGCCGTGTCGGTCCACCCTGTGATGAGGATGTTTCCGGACTCCAGCTTCAGGAATTACCACTGACAACTGGCAACGGCACCATCTTATGCGACGTATCCACCCCTTCCCATCGTCCATTTGTGCCACCATCTCTCCGCCGCAAAGTTTTCTCCTCCCTGCACAATCTGTCTCACCCTGGGAGTCGAGCAACCGACAAGCTGGTTTCCGACCGCTTCGTCTGGCCTGGTATGCACAAGGACCTCAAGGCATGGACACGGGCTTGTAGTGCCTGTCAACGGAGCAAGATCCAGCGGCACAACAAGGCCCCCATTGGCACCTTCCCTGGCCCTGGTTCAAGGTCCAGCCACGTTCACCTGGACATTTTAGGCCCCCTGCCTCTGTCCAATGGTTGTTCCTATCTCCTCACCTGTGTGGATCGGTTCACTCGGTGGCCTGAAGCAATTCCCCTGCCTGACATTGCTGCTCCAACGGTGGTCAAGGCTCTTCTCAGTCGTTGGGTTGCTATCTTTGGTGCACCCTCCACAATCATGACTGACCGTGGTGCCCAGTTTGAGTCTAATCTCTTCCAGTCTTTACTCTCCTTTTTAGGCTGTACTCGCATCCGCACTACAGCCTATCATCTGGCAGCCAACGGGATGGTCGAGCGGTTTCACCGCCAGCTGAAAGCCTCCCTACGAGCCGCGGCCGATCTGGAGAACTGGACGGACCACCTTCCCCTGGTCCTCTTGGGCATCCGCTCCGCTCTGAAGCCGGACCTTGATTGTTCCGCAGCTGAACTGGTGTTCGGTGCCACCGTCCGACTCCCCGGTGAGATGATCTCGCTAACCCCGCAAGGTGCAGTTGAGGATCCCACCAACCCCCTGCATCGCCTCCGGCAGTTTATGCGGACACTTTCCCCGGTTCCTCCCAGGTCCTCCGCCTCTCCGTCTTATCTCGAGAAAGACTTGGCGACATGCTCTCACGTCTATCTCCGATGTGATCGAGTCCGCCGGCCCCTGGAACCACCCTACGATGGCCCCTTCCGAGTTATCTCTCGTGGGACGAAGAACTTCCGCATCCAACGCGGCACTCGCGAGGAGGTCGTGAGCGTGGACCGTCTCAAAGCTGCCGTCCCGGACATTCCTCCGGATGAGCCCTGTGGTCCCCTACCCCCTGCTCCGCCTCCCCGACCCTCTATCCCTCCGTCCCGTATATTTCCTCTGCCCTCATGTCCGCAACCCACAACTGCAACTTCCCCTTCATCAACCAACAACACTGTAACCGCGAGCCATACTCACTCTACTCCTGTGCCCCTGTATATATCACCCGTAGTGGACGCCATGTTCATTTTCCTGACCGTTTAGTTATTCCTGTTTTTTTAGACATCAACAGTTCCTTCGGCATCGCTACGCGCCTCCTTCGGTCTAGCAGGGGGTATTGTGGCAGTTCGCGTCTCCTCGCTCTCCGTCTTTGTCACGCTGCCCTCCTGTCCGCCTCACACTCCTTGTCGATGCGCTGCTGGGATGCGCGAGTGCTCGAAGCCAATCAACGCTGTCCCCACTCTGATTGGCTGGCCGACGTGGAGACAACGATGGGCGCACACACGCGCTGATACAACACCTCGAAGGCGGACACAGACAACAGCTTGCTTGGAGCGCGCTTGTGGCAACTGCCTACAGAGTCCTTGTGTACGCACTTTCTCAGGCAGTAAAGGTTGTCCAAATCAAACCGTCTTCCCTGACTTTTGATTGGGAATCTTTATCTTGTCGACCACACGACTTTCGACACTCCTACCGATCTGGGCCCGGCGTCTTGACAGCTTCAAGAGGGATTCAAAGGCGGGATCCGACGCAGGCGACTGGCGCGACGGGGGGCCTGTACCTGGGCCTGTCGTCGCACCCTCAATGCTGGCATTTGTGATGGGTACGCACTACCAATAACACCTTCCGGACCCTGACCTAGTCACCGGGTCGACCCGTTTTAGGTGGCAAGCATCATCGCATACAACCCTACATGTTCATATCGACCCAACTGTGAAAAACTCGGCGCCTCGGTGGGATTCGAACCCACGCAGTAAGGGGGAAGGCTTTAGTACAGCCAACGCTCTAACCACTTGAGCTACGAGGTCCCGTCGGCCGACGCGAGTTTAATCACATTTGGGTCAATATGAATTATTCAAAAGCTGCCGAAATATCTGTGAATTACGTGAGTCTGGTAGTCATCTGGTGGAGTCTAGGTGAATTAATTAGGAAATCCCGCCTGGGCAGTCAAGTTACTGTATCAGATTTGGTGGATTCCAGACGTTGCAGTAGGTTGGGCGGGTAACTTGACCCAAATGTGATTAAACTCGCGTCGCCCGGCCGGGCCTCGTAGCTCAGGTGGTTAGAGCGTTGGCTGCGCTAAAGCCTTCCCATTACTGCGTGGGTCCGAATCTCACCAAGGCGCCTCGGAGTTTTTCACAGTTGGGCCAAGATGAATTATTCAAAATCTGCCAAAATACCTATAGGTTAGATCGCAGTTGGTAGCCAGGAATGGGGAGGGGGACAGCTAATTCCCTGTCGTACGGGAATGGTGGGAAAAGTGGTTATAAGTGTGGAGTAAATGGAAGGGCTGGTAGAGGAATGCTGGAGTTTCTGGGTAAAGATAAAGGTAACAAGAAAGGTGCTGTGAAATTTTAAATAGGTGCAACAATGGCAGAAGTTTAAACCCTACGCTTAACCCTAAAATGCAACCCCGACCGCAAACGTAAAGCCTAACCCTAAGCCTCAAAACCGAAAACGTAACCAAAATCCCAAAACCCAACGCTAACACAAAACCTAGCCACAATCATAACCCTAACCCTGAACCTAACCCTAACTTTAGCCCTAGCTCCAACCTTAAGCCGAACCCCAACCTTAACCCTAACCTTAACCGTAACCCTAACGGGAAACTAAACCCTAACCCTAGTACTGAAACCTGACCCTAAAACGCAAACCCTAATCCTAAAACTTAACCTACGCCTAAATCTAACCCTCACTTAAACCATCAGCCTGACCGAAACGGGCGACATGCCTAACTCAGGAAGATGGGCTAACTCATGAAATGTCAACCAAAATTTCGAAATGCATTCTGGTTTCGAAAAGATAAATTAAGTAGTGTTGTAAAACTAATCATGGTACAGCACAAATCTATAATGATCCAGTTACCTCGGGGTGTCGGCTATCGAAAGAACTTATTTTCAGCTGCATGTAAGATCTATACTCAGCAAAAAATGACTACTTAATTAGTATGAAATTTTTTCATTGATTTTCGATGCCCTTGAAAATTCAATTATATTTCATGGAAAACATGCATCAAATAAGCATTCCTTTATTAATTCGGTAGAAAATCATGCCTTCTTCCAATTTTATACTCAAAAGAAGAGTATAATTCGGTTTTAAAAAAGTTTCTAATTGTGAGATTTTTTAATACCGTTAAATGGCCGTTCATGAAACGTCATGTATCTGCATTTACGAATGTGGCTTGTAAAGTTAACAATATTGCTCAAATCCACTGCTTTATTTTATGAACCTCATATGGTCTCCTCTTAATACCGTAGAGAAATGCATGGTTTTCCGTACACGGAAAATATACAGCTTGTAGTTTTGAAACCCTGAATGCAAGTGTAACAGCAGGTCGGGTTCAAAATTATTCGGAAATTAGAAAAGTTTTTTAAAACCGAATTATACTCTTCTTTTGAGTATGAAATTAGAAGAAGACGTGCTTTTCTACCGAATAAGCAAAAGAATGAATATTTTTATGCATGTATTCCATGAAATATAATTGAATTTTCAAGGGCATCGAAAATCAATGAGAAAATATCATGCTTCTTAAGTAGTCATTTTTTGCAAAGTATAGATCTTACATGCAGCTGAAAATAAGTTCTTTCGAGAGCCGACACCCTGGGGTAACTGGATCATTATAGATTTATGCTGCATCATAATTAGTTTTACACCACCACTTAATTTATCTTTTCGAAACGATAACGCATTTGGAAATTTTGATTGACATTTCATGAGTTAGCACATCTACCGTACTGATAACAAGTACGTACGTCGGCAGTATCAACGCATAATGTCTGGCTACCAACTGCGATCTTTCCTACCTATGAACCCTACATGTGTTTACCCACACTACTGAATTTTTCATGACTTGCGCGTTTAAGCGTATGGAATCACCAACATAACAAGGTTGGCCCATTCGACATGACCGGATATTGTGTTTTGCGACGGAATTTTTTGTTTAGAAAACAACAAACAGTCTCCTAGCAATGCTCTGGCGACAGTCGATAAGAGGGGGACTACTGCAATGATGATTTTTACTGTATTTTCAGTCTTCAATCTGGAGGCTCGACCGGGATTCAGGGTATGTTTAGCAAACGATGGCAAATCCGTCAGAAACAATCATTCCGTCCCCTATGCCTTTGTTGTCAACACATCTGAGTGAGACGATCCACACAGTCCATGGTGAATCGCAGAGTACACAGCTATAGAGTCAGTTAGTTTTCTGCCGCAGATCGTGGGCCTTCCTCCAGCTAATTATTAGAGGCGCAGACTGTATTAAATGTCCAGAAATTTATTTGAGGTAAAATGGAATAAAATCAGAGAAAGTAAACGATTTTCACACAAAACTGACAGAGTCGCTCACAGGCATGAAGTCTTGGGCATTATAAATTTAACAGAACGCGGCTGAGGCCTCGGCTGTACCTCCTCCACCTCCACACAGTAGACCGATTTTTCCATTTCAGAACAGTCGTCCGGTTGATCTTCACCATCTCTCTTATGCACCAGCGTTATCGTAAATGCTTTCGAGTTGCCATCAGTGCCCCCTACCCGAGGACCAGGCCAACCGGGTCGGAATGGTCCCCAGGGGGACCAGGGGGGGAACAGGAGGCCAGGCGGTCTTCTGTACCCAGGAGGAACACTAGGAAAGGTGAACGGAGGACGTCCGTATGCCGGAGGAAATGATGGTTGTGGTGGTGGTGGTGGTGCTCGAGGTGGAAGGTGAAACGAGGGTGGTGGGCGCTGTTGAAACGAGGCCCAAATCGGTTCCTGATAGACAGCAGAGGCTGCCTGGTTGATTGGGGTTGAAAATTGTCCTGGAGAGCCTTGCTGGGGCGAATAGACCGGAAGAGGAACCTGTTGTTGTGGTGCTGCTGATGGTAGTGGCGGCGGCGGCGGCGGCGGTGGCACCTGCAGTGATGGTGATGCTGAAGAAATTACGGACGCCGCCTCCGGGTCCATCTGTGGATGTGTGGCGTCTGCGGTTGGAGGTGGGCCCTGCGAACCCGGAGGCTGGAGAGGAGCCACCGAATTCGCGCCTGAGGAGCTGGGAGGCGGAAGAAGGGGTGATGGAGTATTTTGTTGGAAGGTCGTCGTCGCCTGGGCAGACAAATGAGGCGGAGGCTGTGAAAATGCCGCGAGTGAAGGGGAAGAATGAGTAAGGAGAGGGAAAGTCAAAGGTGAAACAGGACCAGGAGTAGGAGGAGGAGGGCCAGAGAGAATTTGAAAGTTGGCCGGGACTGCATTCGGAGACGGAGAGACAAGATATTCAGGTGGAAACCAATAGGGGGCGCATTCCATAGGGTCGCTCTGTGGCAAAACATCACAAAGGTCCTTCTCCTTCTCTCCCTCCTCCTCCAGCCAGTCAAGCGCCTCGGCGGTCTTTTCTAGGGACTCGAGGAAATGGATCAAACTCCGGCAGGCTTCACCGCAATCAGAATTCTTTTCCGAAGAACAGTCTTTTTCCTCTTCTTCGCATGCCTTGCACTTCTTCTGCCTTTGCGTTTTATCATTTGGCTTGCATGGCCGACGCTGACAGGGACACTCCTTTCTCCGCCGTTTCTTTCTCTTCGCACATTCCTGCTTCTTCTTCTTCTTTTCTTTTTCCAGGTTTTTGCATTTTCTTTGACATTTCGCTTCCCTGCGCTTTAGGCACTTCAGGGCTGATCGGATTTCCTTCAGGGTGAACAGAAGACCTGGAATGCAGGCAGTTTCGGGACTGAGGCTTGGAGAAAATTTTTTGCGGCGGTCTTGGAGACTCGCGTTTACGACCTCCAGCGCGCCAAGAAGGAGCCGGTCTGTGGAGGGTAGGCTGTTGACGCGCTTTCTGATTTTCTGAAGTGAGTCCAGGATAGTAGCAGTGGCAGGCACGTATGGACATGGAGGACAGACAGTGCTTATCTCTTTTTTTTCATGCTGGACCTGTTCCAGCGTCTCTTTCGCTTCTGATTTTTCGGGTTTTCTGCGATCGAAACAGTTTTTCATTCACCCCAAAGTTGATTCAGTACCTACGGAAGAACGATTAGATGTGACGATTCGCTGAGGCCATTCACTCTGATGATTCACGCATCAATCGGCGCATCGATCTGGACGCCATGTACACAAATCTCAAAGAAAAATGGAAAAGTTGATAGCCAATCAAAATGTGACGTCAACCCACAGCATCGACTCGCCCTCAGCACTGACAAACAAATATCGATTTTTCGGACATGTTTAAATTTTAACTGTTTTTTCACACTTGCTACACGTCTGACGACGACCTGGGGAACCAGGGTCAAAAATTTACGAAATAAAGTTTGTTCAATTTCCCAAAGGACTCATGTTTCTTCGAAATATCTATCTATATATATATAAATGGAAGGGTTTTTCTGTGTTATAGGTAATCTCCGAAAGTACTGCACCAATTGCGTTGAAATTTGGATACAACACAGCCAGCGCATAGAGCTGGGTTTTTTTTCTGTTCGCTTTTGTAATTATGCTGATTGGATGCCTGTGATGGGTAAAAAACTGGGCCGGTAGGCAAACCACCCACCCTGTAGCAGAAAAAAGGCAACTCTTGGGCTCCACTTAAAACTGTCCCACACTACCCACGTAACCGGGCTGCCACCGCTTCCACTGGGATTCTCGGCCACGACCGGATGCAATTACCACCACCCATTCCTCCCCCCCCCCTCCAGCCTCGGCCAGCGGCCCCTGTCGCAACTTGACCGCAGTCCGCTGGGACAGACATGTGGTCCTCTCGAACACACGTGCACTCCGCTGGTGGCGGTCACCGCCGCAGACATAACTGAACACACCTCCACCCTGCGACAAAATGTAATATGGGCGGCTAGGCAAACCACCCCCCCCCCATCCCCAAAATGACATGCAAGTCTTGGCCGCCAATTGGAGTTGCCCCAATAAGATACTTAGGGATCTGACACTCATTCGTCCGGAATTTCGGGGCGCGACGGGATGCAGTCAACAATTGCCTCGCCCCGGTGGAATTTCCACCGGAATAAAACGGTTCATCGTTTTTCAACTGCAAGGACTTCTACATGACCACACCAGCTTACTGCGTTTGTTTAAAACCGCAATTACCACGATGATATCTGATACGCACAAGACTGTCATTCATGCAGGGAAGGCGCCTGCTGGACAACATGGACGACAATTCAATGTCCCTACTATAGATGAAGTGGCAATTGCTAGGGTCGGAGACCGATTTCAACGTATTGATATTGTTCTTCATTGGCGAAACAGCTAAATGACAAGAGTTGCAGAAACTCATCGACGCTACGCCGCCCTGCAGTATCCATTTACTTTTGGGGATTGTGCCGGTAGATATTACTTCAACTTTAGGATGATAAATCCCGTCAGTGACGAGGTAACGCATAGGAAAGCTGCGCAATTAACTACTACTCCTACCGACTTATGATTCGACAGAACGTAAGTAACTCCCTTTTGAAATGCCGTCAATTGCTTCGTCACTACATTGTGGATATGTATGCAAAAAATCGAAACAGAACGCCTGCTTTTCATTCGCTTGAATCAAACCAAGCTGCACTCTAAAGAACACATTCATTTGCATGATGCAGTTGTAAACGACGGTAATACAACTAACGTTGTAAGACTAACGACTTTGTCATCCACATACACAGACAGTTCACGTCATATGTTCAAGTGCGCTCGAGGTGCAATTGCTTATGTTCGTCAGTACGGGCGTGGAGACCTACTCATTACATTCATATGCAATCTATCCTGGGGAGATATTTATCAGCTCTTGCTTCCTGGACTATCGCCGGTGCAAAGGTATGACATCACAGCACGTGTTTTCGGGAAGAAACTGCAATCGCTGATGGACTTCATGGTAAAATATGGTGTGGTGGGGTCTGTGCGCTGCTGGATGTATTAGCTGGAATGGCAAAAGAGGGGATTGCCCCACGCACATGTCTTGATCTGGCAAGATCACCTACAACGAAATCGACGATGCAATATGTGCTGAATTACCTGACACCGACGTCGACAATGATTTGCATGAAATTGTGATGAAGAATGTGATACATGGATTTTGAGGTGCACTGAATCCCAATTCTCTCTCCCCCCCCGCATGATCGACCGAAAATGCTCTAAGAGATATCCTCGGGCATTCGCATGCAACATGCGACTTTGTGCGCCATTGCATGAGGCGTGAGTCTAAACACAAAGGTACTTCGAACAATACGGCCACCCAGACACCAAAAACATTCATCCGGCGGACTCTCCCATGCGTGAAAAATGTATCTGAGCTCGTCAAAAGACAGCTGGAAAAGCATCAGATACAGGTAGCACACCAACCGGCAAACACCTTGCCTACACAGCTTGTACACCCTAAGAACAGGGTTGGCTATGTAGATTGAAAAGGTGTTGCCTACAAGATCCAACGTACCAGTTGTGATGCCGTCTATTGTGGCCAGACGGGGAAATCTATCTCAAACCGTATACATGAGCATCAGTTAGCGGTGAAGAGATGAGATCATCTATCCCAAGTGGCTATGCATACACTGGACAGCGGACACCAATTTGCATGGGAGAACACTCGCATTTTCGGCGCCTGCCCTACAAGGAGAGGCCGTGAATTTCTGGAAGCAATGCAGTCAGATGAGGCATGCATCAATCGGCATATCGATCTAGATGCCACGTACAAGTTTCTCAAGGACAAATGGAAGCGATCGCAGCCAGTCCTGAGGGAATGGTGAAAAACCATCGGTGTGCATTGGCGCAGGCTTTGGTCAAGCACGGAATGGCTTGTTCGACACGGTTAAATAGTTAACTGTTTTTGTACATAACCCAGAATTCTGACGACGAGCTGGAGAACCAGTTTCAAAAATTTACTAATAAAGTTCTTTCGTTTCCCGGAGAACCTGCCATCTTCAAATTTATATACATATCCCGTTCATCATCCCCGAAAGAAGACGAAGAAGAAAAAGAGGCGATTTCATGGGCCACAGTGTATTGATGCTGACGTTTCGGAAACTTCCCCGTTTCCATCCTCAGAGTGGTGGGGTAGCAGTTCCTGCTAGCCTAGAGTTGTCCTGTATCGCCGCCGATCTCGTATTATAGGCATGTCTGACGCACGAACTCTGACCTGCCTTCTGGCTGGCGATTGGCTCTGTGGGCGACCGCTGGCGTACTCGTGTGACCTCTGCCCCCTACCCGACTGTCGTAGTCGCTGCAAGGTCTGTGTGCCCGTGACCTCGCCCTCTATAGCCGGATGGGCTGATCAACTGCCGTTGCATGTGCGAATCACGCTCGGCTGTTTGGGCGCGCCGGTGGGTCGTTTTGGCCCACGATCGCCTACGTGAGGAACGCATTGGAGGCGCCAGCAAAATTACTGAACCCTTCTGGAATTGGCATGCCCATAAACCGTAATCCGCCATCTGACAGCAGATAATGAGACCAAAAGACCTGCTACCGACAAGAGAACAAGCGGCAATGGTCTAAACCATACAGTGCTAAAATTGCAGTGCGAGTTATGTTGTTGAAACGGGCAAATACCTCTGTGCAAGGCTGCACGAGCACCAGCTTGCAGTCAGACGCCAGGATAGACTGCCACTGGCGTATGGCCGCATCAGATCGAAAAAGCACAGTTTCGCCTCTGGAACAAGTTGTGCGCGAAGGTGGTTCCTCGATTGGTACGCCTAACCGATCTTCACCCCGCCTGCTCAAGCCATTCCGGACAAGCCCGATGGCACAAACAGAAGCTTGTCACCATCACAGTAAGGGAAAGAGCAGGTCAGAAGCCACGCTACCGGAGTGAAACATCATCCCATTGACGCACCAAAACGGTCAAACGTGATTCGCCCACGCGGTGACAGCTGATCAGGCTTATGAGTGGAGGGCCCACGGGCACACCGGCTTTGCGACAACTACGACAACCGAGCAGGGGACAGAGGTCACGCGAATCCATCATAAGTCGGCCACACAGACGAAAAAGCCAACTGTCAGCCAGCAGGGCAGAAGCAATCCAAACCATTAGGAACTGACACTTCATCACTTCGATGATAGGAACGAGTAAGTGTCCGAAATTGCTTGCGAATCAATGGTGTTAAGCAACCCAGTTGCTTGCACTTGTTAAAAAAGACTACTATTGTGACTGTGGAGACAGAAATGAACTCCTTTAAACTGGGGAATATGTTTCTTTACTTCAGAATGCAAGGCGGAATGATACGGTTAAGGGAAAATTCTATCTTATAGTGCCCTCACAGCCATGGGGATTGCAGACACTCACCTGAGAAGGATCACAGAAGAGAGCTTTTTAAGATTATCGATTTTTGCCACGAGGCAAACACGTGTTCGTTGAAAGGCCACTTCCAATTAGACAACGTAGCCACGACGTTGACATTCGATACACTCAGAGGAGATTCGGCTCACTTGGGATTTTAACTATGCACGGGAGTCTCGTATATGAATTACCAGAGACTCTGACATCGGTGGCGTTGCCGCCGCAAACCCAAGACAAAGGAATCCGTAGCATTCAGGTGGAGTCCGGTTAGCATGGAATCAACATGCGCCTGACACGCTAGAGAGGACGGGGTACTGCCTATCGCGCCTTGCCCCTATAACGGGCCACACGGTAGATGCGCTGGACCAACGGGGGTGGGGGACACATCGGATTCTGACAGGTGTTGTCGGGACTGCACACCCATGACAACTGCCAACATTCGGGGCGCGGTGGCAGGCCCAGTTGCCGGCTCACGTCGCTCAAGCTGGGGTCCCTGTCGCCCGTCCATTGTTGTCGTTGATTAAAATCCTGGTCAAGCGTTTGTTGTGGACCAGGGGTGTGGTGGTACGCCTAGGTGCAGGCTCACGCCCTGTCAGCCACCCGCGCCCTCTCCCACATCCGATCTTTTTGACTTGGTCATGACACTGGGTTCAGGTGGGGAAGGGGGTAGAGAGTACGGTAGACGCTGTGCAAGTATGCTATTGCTGCAAAAAAATCGCGCGCTAGTTGCCGCCCATGCGCTCACCCTTGTAGCGGGCAGCCATCATGACCGGTCTGGCGTCACTGTTCAAGACCTCGCTGCCTCAAGGTCATTCGCCCCTTGCAGCGAACCGTTCCAAACGCGCTGACCTGAAGCCGCTCGACTGACTTTCGCTCGAACATAATTGCGTCCTCGCAGTGTCGCGGCTACCCATGCGCCACTTGAACGCGCCACTCCCTGCAACCGCAACCTAAGCCACTGGAACACCACCCCTCGGTAAATGCAACAGACACTGACTGGACACCACTTGAGCTTGGCCCACGAGCCTACAAAAGCGGCCGCCACCACTATCTCAGAGACTCTCAGGCATGACTGGACGCAGTCAACACCAGCCCTGGCTTCGCCAGTGGCCACTGCTGCCTGCGAGGCCAACTCCGGGTTCTGTGCACAATAAACCCCTCATTCTGGTGCCTTTTGCCTTCTCATTACGATTTGGGGCCCGACCTGGTGGTTGTAGAGCTCAAAGCACTTATTCTCACTGCTGTGCCGCTGTATTCTGCTGTGGAGCCTACGGTGGACATCGTTGGCAACGTCGGCCGAACTCCCGTCTATCCCACCAGCACACTCCTTCATTTTAATCCTCAGCGCCTTGGTCTTTACCCTGAAGCCCGATAGAAGCAGATGGGTAGTCGGCAGAGATAAACCTTTCCCGGTTATAATCAAATCGACTCGCTTGTGAGCTGTCACAGCATTTCAAAAAGCGTGGTTTTGTTGGATGCCTGGTCCTCGAGTCCAAATCGGACCCCCGAATAAGCAGTCGTTCAGTTCGAATCTAGGTCCCTGATAGTTTTTTCCAACCCTTTGAGACCGTCCGAAGGCACTAAAGCAGCTATTAAAGTTGTGCAAAGACTTAACCACTAGCCAAAGGGGCTCATAGACTGGATGTTGGTGCGATTAAGGGGCGGTCTGATTGTTTTTTAAAATTTATGTCTCTGAGAAAGTAAAGGACGATCGGGTCAGTTTTCGTGCCCAGAAGTAAACGTGAGAACAGTCGCACAACCGCGGTCCACTCTGAACTAAGTTAAAGATTAAAACAAATGCATTTTCCGATTTCATTTGCATGACGCCTTCCGAACTCCCCTTTTAGAAACAAAAACCTTATTTTGACTCCGTCGCTGAACCTGGCTGCTTCACAGTCTCCACAGTAATCACATCCTCTCTGCTTTAAGAGAAGTCTTCATTTGCTGTGAGTTGATAACCAGAAGTGAAATAAGTTTGTAATTTCAGAAATGTTGTCAAATCAAAATCTCCTTATGATGGAGACAGGCATCCAAGAGAAGAAAGACGACTAAAAGGTCCTTTAAAAGTGTAACTAATGAAAAAGCACGTTGATCAGAAAGTTCTCCAAAAGAATGAGAGACAGATGGAGTGGGAAATCAAACGTAGGTGATTTGCTGCTATTGGCCCTCTTCGTCTTCCTTCGCGCCGTTATTGGTCATTTCCCGGATGGTTATCCGAAGTGGTTTTGATCCACCAAGGTCTCCGTATTCGCCAAGTAGAGCTGACAGCCAGTCTGTGATCGAGGGTTCCGTGAACCAGGGCGCTGGTACCCGCGGAGGACCTAGTTGTCGTGTCCATGGCCACACAGATGGCCAACTGGTCGACGCAGCTGACTGGGCCGCAAACGGGCGAGGATTGGGTCGAGTGTACTTGTCGGTGTGAGTGTAATGTTGGGGAGGGGACAACACTACAATGTTAGTTGGTCGTTGTGGCGGGAGTAGATGAGAGCAACACCGACATGGTGGTGATTCTGTCCAGACCGCTGTAGGCGCATCCGGCTTGGACGGATTTTGAGAAGCCGTAGTGGATGGGTTATCCAGTTGTGAGCACTGAGCAGTCTGCATTTCACTCAAGGCCTCCTCATCTGTCGTGCCGGCCCTGTCACGACGCTCCAACAGGTCGAGTATCTGGATCAGCTGGTCTGTGCTGTTTTCTGACAGGGCTGCAGCCTTCTCTTTAGCTATCTGGAGCTCGTTTAATTCTGCACTCCTAGACAATTTTTTCCTCCTTTTCTTTCTGCGCCTTACCTTCACGGGACTATCCAGCCACCAGACTGTAGCGTACTCTGACGATCGTTTTCGGGTCACTGGCTTTAGTTTTTTGGACTGAAGGCCGCAGCGTTTGCCCTCATCTGGGCTTGAAAACGACTTCATGCCACTGCAACCTGCTCTTACCCCGTGTCTGGCATCGAGACTGGCATTTACTACAGCCAGAGCGTCTGTCAAAAGGCGGTTTGGCGGAAATGGCGTTGAGGCCATGCTTTCCACACGCTCCAGAACGTCCATCAGTTGAGCATCCACGGTCTGAACTGTGTTGGTGTCAAATTCCTGTTGGCTCGACGTTTTGGACGATCGATGCACTGCAGGCGGCCTGTTGATTGGCCGACATGGGACTTCTGACCTCCAGGAACTGTGTGACATTACGTCAGATTGACTCGGAGGTTCGTGACAAGCAAAACATTTCTGATCCGGAGCCTCCTGTAGACCAGTGGCACCACAAAGGTCCACCCGGAGGAAGTTATCACAGTCCCTGCTGAAGGCCGGCCCGAACTCCTGAAGACTGTCTTCGGGTTGCCTCCCAGAGAACCGTGAGGAGCATGTGGGTTCTCCACGAATGTTTTCGTGTCTGACTCCAGGAGGCTCATGTGTTCGTCTAAATGACGTCCGATCAAGGAGAGATGCTCTTTCATTCTTGTCTTGGAAACAGTCCCGATCTCGTCCACCAGAGACTATTTCATCTAGACTTCCATGACAAACTGCAGGAGGCATTTCTTCGACATTGCACTTCCTTGGAGTCTCTTCAGCTTTGCTAACTGACGTGCTGACACTCTGGCAGATGTCACAATCATTCTGAGATTTCAAATCAAAGCAGGTAGACCTGTCTGTGAACGTAGGCCCATCGTTATCGCTGTCTGTCGTAGAATAAGCTTTACGAGACCCATGCAAATTCTGATCCCGATAGTCCTCATTCTGCAAAGGTTGGTTTGCTGAACTATGGAAATTCTGTACTGCGGTCGGATTAAGAGCCGATCTGCCAGCCCTCGCGTGTCCTTTGCTGATTGCATCTCGGCACCTCGGCTTTGCAAGGACACATTCTGACTTAGACGTTGCTTTTTCAAAACATTTGGCGTACTGCGATACGCCACAGTGACAACCGTTCGTTGGACGTTCCGCCCCATTTGTCTTAAAACCATGGAAACTTGGGTTTGGTGGTGAATTAGCAACCATGGCCATGTTGTATGAGTCTCCGCGGAAAGTCCTCCAGTCAGCTATGGGAGTTCCTCCAAAGGGTAATCCTGTGGTCCCTTCGATACGATTTGCGCATCTGTTAAATGTCGGTATGCGGTGTCGACAGAAACGGCATGATTTATATCCACTCCTGCGGTGAGTAGGTACTTTAGGCATGGTAACGGTGCTCGGGCATTTTGGAGCCCCGCACGGTGGGGGGCAGCAATCCGAGGTTACATAAGGCTGACGGTCGCAGACAGTGTAAATTGCCCCACCTAAGTGTCTTTCGGAACATTCTCCACATGTCGCGCACTTCCAAGTCCCGCACTGTGGAGGACAGCCATCCAGTAGTCTGCACGGCCGACGGCCACAGTCAGTGTAAATGGTCCCATCAAGCTGTCTTTCGGAACATTCACCATATGCCGGAGGCTGACAGATCGGACGCCAGTCGTCTACAGCCCCAGTACAGCAACACTTGTAAGTTCGACATTCATTCCTGAGGTGTGGCTCCATGTGCGGGCACCATTCGTGACAAGTCATAGGTCCTCGTCCGGCCATCGCGAGAAGCTTGTAATAATCTTGGAGGATCTCCTGAGACACGGTGCTGCCACAGTGAGCTTTACAAACGACATTGCTGTCGGAGCCTAGGGGTGGTGAACAGTTTGTTGGATTTCCATCACTTGTAGATTCGCCTACGAATGGTATTGGCCTACAGTCGATGACACGCAGAATAGGCTCATTGGAAATAGGCCCTGCGACGGCTGAATCATGTTCCCGCCGACGATTCGGATCATCAGTGTTTGACTTTTCAGCTACAGTGTCAGGCAACCCCTGGAATGACTCATTTGCAATCTTTATCTCCGGGACAAGTAATCGGTCGTTGCTGACTCCCTCCTCGTGTTTGCCTCTTTTCTCTGCAGCTGAGGAAAGCAGGTCTCTCGGCTCAGCTTCCCTCAGGCTTTCGGTTCTCCCACTCGAAGAGTCCTCTACTTGTGGAGATTCCTTCGCAGCTGGCTGGTCAGTTCCGACGTTCAAGTCGGCCTCGTTGACACTGTGTGAGCGTCCTTCTTCCACTACTCCTAGTGAGGGGTGTCGCTTACGTTCATCGTATTCTTGCCGATTCTTGTCATTTATGCTTCTGGGACTGGCATCTTTAGGCGTTGGCGCGTCCGAGCTATCTGACCTCCCAGCTTTCGCGCCTACTACGTAGGGCTTTTGTAAGGACTGTCGCTTCATGGCCTCAGTTTCTGTATTTGGCCGAAGACTGACACCTTCTGTCGGCCAATTTCCTCGATCGTGACTGCTGTCAACGGCAGTTGTGGTTTCGCTGCGACTTAGGCGAGTTGTAGTACGTAGGCTAGCGCTGTCTGGTGCTGTGAAGGGTGGATGCCGGACTACGGCGGAATTCCATTCGGGAAAAAGAGGCAGGGAGCCTGGAAGACTAGTAGCGTAGTAACCGTGCGTTGACGGAAGGTCGGACTCCAAATTTAACTGTTTGAGTTCTCTCAGAAACTCTTCTTCCGAATACTCCTGCTGCTCACATCTGTCCAATAGGTCGAGTACGCTGACCAATTGTTCTCGAGCAGAAGCAGTCTTCTTTAGACTTTGAGCACAACCTTCTTCTCCAGCGTCACTATTATGACGCCTTGCTCCTACATCTTCTGTATTGTTCTCCTCCTGGCTCGTTTGAGGTGAAGAAGATAAGTAACTGTCCTCCTCTTCGAAATCTGCCCCCGAGAATTCAGTCGGTAGAAGTACCGAAGACACTTCCGTATAGGGAATCTCTGCACAATTTTCTTCAGAGGCAAGCAATCCTTTTGCCAGGTTTGGCTGCTTACAGAACACAGTATTTACATCAGCGGGGGCTTCCCTTAAAAACTGCACTTTTAATGGCTGTTCCAGGTGGAAATCTCCCCGCAGGGCTCCGTTCTGTGGAGGTGTCGTTATTTCAGCCACTGCCTCATCAACTTCCAGGGAGAAAATACCTTCATCCGTTTCGTTGGGAACATGTGCGGAAGTCTTCAGGACTGTTTCTTCGGAGGTCCATTGCTTCTTTTCCCTGGTGTCATCTGACCTGTTGTCGCTCGGCTGGCTTCCTGAGGATTTTTCGGACTCCAGGATAACCGGAGTCTGCTTTGCTTCCAGGTTTTGCAATTGTGATGCGGAAGTAGGAGCCTCCTTGTGCTTGTCGCTCCGTTGCAGACAGTTCAACAGACTCCTCACTGGCAAACAACCTTCCGTAGAGCTCGAAGATCCTTCCGCCGTGACTGTCCCACTATCTGCTGTAGGAATATCATTAGGTAAGGAATTTACTTCCTCGGGTGCATCGTCTTCCAGCGGCATAATTTGACCGCCAGATGCCGAAAAAGGTGCCTGTGCCTCAGTTACTTGTTGCAGTCGTTTTTCACCGGACAGTCCAGACAGTTTTGGTTTTTCATTCTTTGGAGGGACTGTCGAACTTTTGGCGAACCGTAGACATTTTTGGTTCACGGATCTCGTTTGACTACCTCCTCGATTCGCCTTAGGTCGGTCCATCAGATGGGTTAACGGCATGCATGCTTTGCCAGGTAACGAGGCCATCACCTCCGTGACTTTGCTACAGCCTGTCTGGACAGGTGCATGCTCAAAATGAATCTCTTTCGCCGACTCATCGGCCTCCAGGGATGGTTTCTCGACTGCCGAATCGGAAGGAATGTCTACTTGAGTCCTCTTTCTCATCTCAGGCGACTGTGGGCATGGTTGCACGCAAATAGGTGGGATTGTACCCGAATCCAGATAAATCTGGGGATTCGGTCTCCGTGGGCAGTTTACTGTCGTCCGGATGACAGACTGACCAAGTACCTGGTTGTTGTCAAGAACGATATCTCTGAAGTCCTTTCTAATGACCCCGACAAGCCCAACCACCTCTTCCAAAAGTCGGCTTATCTCGAGCCTCTCCCTGTTTGGATTCTGATCGCCTGGACGCGGACGAGACATCGGCCTGCTAAAGGACGTCCTCAGATCTCTCACAGCCTCCTTCATGTTGCCTTGTATAACAGTAAGTAGGCGTGCTGCTGCTGTTTCTTCGATTGGAACTCGGTATCCTCTGGAACTCTGGTCGCCCTGAGGTAAGGGATACTGGTCAATCATGTGATGCATCGTAGTACCCAGATCACGTAGACGCTCACTTAGGTTCCTCGTAACATAGAGCAGGGCAGTATCCAGGGGATTCGTAACCACGCACCTCATTTGAGACAGTGATGGTGGTGGTTGTGAGTAGTAGTCTCCATAGTGGTATCCACAAGAAGGCGTGTTGATAACGGCTCTTGCCAAGTCTCGCACTTCCAATGTGAGTTCCTCCATTCTTCGAAGGACTCTGCTGCCAGAATTACTGAGCGGCAGATTGCACATTCCCAATGATCTGGGGTAAGGCCCGACGTAGCACTGGTTCAGACATGGAGGTCCTATACTTAGGAGTTCCCGACCGCACTTACTAACCGCCGAAATGCTGTCGTCAACTTTAAGTCGAACTTCCATTACTTGTGGTGACACTGGACAGACCGCTTTGATTGGTTCCTTCTCGGTCTGGCAGTGCACATCGGAAGACGTTGTCTTCTTCTGCGGAGGCGTGGCAACTCGGGGGCATTTTGTTGAATTCAGATGTGGGACTTGGAGACGTTTCACTGCCACAGGTTGCGAGGCTTTGGGTACACATTTCACGACAGACGCTCGTTTTTTGCAAACTGAACTTTGCAGATTCCGTACGGTGGAGTTGACATAATTATGTCCCCGATCCTTCCTCCGGTTTGCATATGGCAAAATCACCGTCTTTTTAGATGTCCTTTGTGTGTCTGGGCAAGGTTTCTGCGTCAGCGAACTCATTTTTCCCGAAAGGCATCGCACAGTGGTAACTAGTTCTTCAAGGCTTTGCAGAACTGTCGAATTATTACTGGGGTTTGTCATTTCTAAGACTTTTGATTTATCTGCGTTGTGCGTACGCAGTTCTGCCGTCTTCTAGTCGGTTTTGGACAATCTTCATTCCTGTAGGCCTTTCATGGGCATTTTGAGTGCTAAATCACATTTCTGAAGTGCTTCCGTCTCTTCCAGTCACAGCTGATCACATATTTTTCAAGTAATATCTCCCCCCACGAGAACCTTCGATGCACAGTGACCTTGCAGTTTGTTGCTTCTCCGTGTAAGGTCCTAGAAAGTAATCGGAAGGTATAAAAGTGAATATGTGTTCTTATTCGAGGGTAGCAGTAGTAATGCTTTATCCAGGCCAACACCGAAACCGCGCCCTGACCATGTGCGAGGGACGTGCAAATATCGATCCCTGAGCTCACGCCTAGCAGCGCTATCGTTCATGGGTTGGGTTGGCGGAAAATCACGTGACCAGCAGAGCTTTTCGCTTTCCCGCCATAAAATATTGGGTAGCTGATGAAATCAGATGAAGCCCAGGATAAAAATCACCTTAGTTCCCTTATTTGAGGTATTTTTAGAGTCAAATTCCGGATTTATGCGAAAGCTGGCAGTCTACAGGCAACTCGGTGGTCATTAATCTAGAAATAGTTTAGGAACTGCGACATACCGAGCCGGGGCTTGAAAGGTTTTTAGCTAAAGGCGTAACTTATTACTGCTGAGGACCGACAAACATATTTAGTGAGAATCTGCTTCAGTGCAAACAAATTCGCGCTGCAGTCACTAGTGCGGCCACAGCGTGGGTTGCCGACAGCCAATCATGATCACGCCTGGTGTCCTTGTTCAAGGTCCCGTTGCCTCAAGGTCATCTACGTTCGCAGCGGGCATTTCCAGACGCGCTGACCCGCAGCCACTTGCCCGACTTCAACTCACATGCGCGTGCACCCACAGAGGTGAGGCCGCCCATCAAACCATGCGAATGCAACACGAGTCACTTTAACACTACCTCTTGCAAATCTAACACACACTGATTGGGCACCTCTTGAGCTTGCCCCAAATACCTGCAAAATCAGCTGCCACCTGTCTCGAGAACTCTCAGGGATGACAGGAAACGGTCAATACTAGCCCTGGCTTCGCCAATGGTCACTGCCGCCTGAAAGGTCAACTCAGGATTCTGTATACAATAGACTCCTCATTCCGGTGGCCTCTGTCCCTCCCCTATAACATGGGATGAGGCCTGAGGATTGTAGCGCCCCGGCTACACTCCCACTTCTCAGCCGCTATAGCACCTCGTCGCTTGCGACGACTGGACTGCATGATATGAGAAGATGCGGTGTGGTGTGAAGCCCGTGTTTATCGCCTGCCAGCTAGAGCTAAGACCTCACAGGATGGAAAGATGTCATAAAAGCTGCATTAAGGAGGCACTAAAATATAACTTACCCTACCTAAAGGTTGTAACGACAATGTGTGAGTGTGTCGGTACTCAGAGCACTACAATCATCAGGCCGAATCCCAAGTCGTAAGGAGAAGACAAAAGGCACCAGAATGAGGGATTTATTGTGCACAGAACCCGGTGTTGTCCTCTCCGGCGGCAGTGGCCACTGGCGAAGCCAGGGCTGGTGTTGACTGCGTCCAGTCAGGCCTGAGGGTCACGAGATAATGATGGCAGCCGCTTTTGTAGGCTCGTGGGCCAAGCTCAAGTAGTGTCCAGTGAGCGTGTGTTGCTTTGCCGACGGATGGTGTCCCAGTGGCTCGTTTTGCTGGTTGCAGGGGGTGGCGCGTTCAAGTGGCCGCATGGGCAGCTGCGACCGCGCGGACGCAGGTATGCCCGAGCTGCTGGTCGTGTGACTTCAGGTCAGCTCGTCTGGGACGGCTCGCTGCAAGGGATGAATGACCTTGAGGCAGCGTGGTCTTGAACAATGACGCCAGACCAGTCAGGATGGCTAGTCGCCACAAGGTTTCGGAGTTCTCGTCTCCGCTGGCAAACTTCAACGTCGCATCTTTTGACCCATTGTGGTGAGTTCTAGCGCGTCAGCTTTAGTACCGTAAAGTATTCGATGATTTGCCGGGAAAGGGGATTCCTCCATATTAGTCTCATCCTCACTTCCCTTTTTGATGACCGAGGATGAGCGTGAGCTCAGGGGTCGACTTGGCGTGTGCCTCCGTCTAACTCAGGCCAGGTACGCAGCGCACAATAATTCGCCCGTTGTTATCGATGGCTGCATATTTCACCGCAAGTGTTGTTATCTATATATATAAAAATGGAAGGTTTTTTTTTCTGTGTTATATCTAATCTCCGAAAGTACTGCACCGATTGCGCTGAAATTTGGCCACAACCCGACCCGCGCATAGGGCCGGGTTTTTGGCTGGTCAGTTGTGTAATTATGCCGATGGTATGCCTGTGATGGGTAAAAAACTGGATATTTTCCGGCATAACAACGCCACCAGCTGCGGCCACTTGACCTACATCCGCTTGTGCCCACACGTCTACCCGCCGAGCCACTTGACCGACATTCGCTCAAACGCACGTGCTCCACCCGACGGCCGTGCCCACCCCACCACTCACCTCGCAGGCACTTGAGCAGGCCCTCCACCCTCTCTAGGCCGCTGCAATATGGGCCGCCGAGCAAACCACCCCTGGGGCAAAAAAACACGCGACACTTGGACGCCACTTAAAATTGTCCCACAGCCCACATAATAGGGCCGTCACCGCTTACTCTGGGAATCTTGAGGGTGAGGACTGGACGCAATTAACGCCAGCCCCAGCACCCCGCGCAACCCATATAATAGGGCTGTCGCCCAATGTCAGCTCAGTGTAGTGCAGCTCGGCTAGCGGAAGCCGGGTTGCGGTCACAGCTACCGCGTTCTGCAGCTTCGGGCCTGCTTAGTTCAGCAACAGAAAGAACAATGCCGATTTCAACACAGTATCCATTTACTTTTCGAGATGGTGCCGTTGGATATCACTTCAACGTTAAGATCATAAATTCAGTCAGTGACGAGGAAATGCACGCGAAATTTAGTGGAATGAATTACTACTCCTTCCGACTTATGCTTCGACAGAATGTAAGTAAACCCCTTTTGAACTGCCGTCAATTGCTTCATCACTGCACTAGCTGGGCCCGGCCACGCGTTGCTGTGGCTCATGTGGATTCAAAATCTCGGTTGAAAAATCAACCTGCCTCGTCTGCTTCCACAGCAGTGTCGATGGACGTATATGTGGCTGCCCCGCTTTGAATCTTAGACTGAATAATATGGTTAAGATCGTACACGTGTTTGTTTTTGGCCGCAAGGATAGCTCGTTCGCTTAATCGGTCGTGATTGTCGAAAGTGGTCTGAATAATGGAAGACACCTTTTCAACCAATTACTCTTTTGTGGACA
>CACRXP010000836.1:208368-263282 GCA_902702965.1 Spirometra erinaceieuropaei
CCCAGAGATGGTGGAGGGCCTGCTCAAGTGTCTGCAGGGGGTGGGTGGTGGGGTGAGCGCGGCTGTCGGGCGGAGAACGTGCGTTTGAGCGAATGTCGGTCAAGTGGCCGCAGTCTGGGCACACATGTGTCCGCGCGGATGTTGGTCAAGTGGCCGCAGCAGGTGACGTCGTTAGGCCGAAAAAAAATCCAGTTTTTTACCCATCACACACATACCATCGGCATAATTACACACCTGACCAGCCAAAAACCCGGCCCTATGCGCGGGTCGGGTTGTGTCCAAATTTCATCTAAATCAGTGCAGTACTTTCGGAGATTAGATATAACACAGAAAAAAAATCCTTCCATTTTTATATATATAGACTGTGAATACGCATGCGAAATCGAAACAAGACGCCCGCTTTTCATTCATTTGCATCCGACCAAACTGCGCTCTGAAGAATATATTCCTTTGCATGATGCAGTAGTAAACGACGGTAATACACCTTCCGTTGTAAGACTACTGATTTTTGTCCTCCGCATACACAGACAGTTCACGCCATACGCCCGGGTACGCTGGAGGTGCAATCCCTTTTGTTTGTCAGTACGGACGTCCAAACCTACTCTTTACATTCACATGCAATCCAGCTTGGGGGGGGGGGATATTTTTCAGCTCTCACTTCTCGGGTTATCGCCCGTGAATAGGTATGACATCAGAGTACATGTTTTTCTGCAGAAAACCGAAATCGCTGATGAACTTCATGGTGAAACACGAGGTGGTTGGGTCAGTGCGCTGCTGGATGTATTAGGTGGAACGGCAAAAGTGGGGACTGCCCCATGCACATGTCCTGATCTGGTTCTATAACAAGATCGCCTCCAGCGAAAACGACGACGCGGTATGCGCCGAATTATCTGATATCGACGACGACAATGATTTGCATGAAGGTGTGGCGAAGAATATGCTACATGGACCTTAGATGCACTGAATCCCAATCCTCCAACCCCTCCCCCTCCCCCCCCCGGCATGATAGACGGAAGTCCCCTATACCGAAAATGATCAGCGGACGACATCGGCAAATTGGCAACCATACGAATGCGAATCGGTGACATAGAAGTCGGTAACCGTTGGGTTTTTTCGTATTCGCCTTTGCTATTAAAAGCAAACGCAGCTCACATAAACGTGGAACACTGCAATTTTGGGAAATGAATTAGGTACATTTGTAAGTATGTAAATATAGGCAGCGACACGGCCGTTTTCGGCCTGCAACACGAAAGGAGATAAAGGGATGCGGACGTACAACACAATGAAATCGCACAGTATTGGGCTGGAAGATCGTCAACAGCAAGAAATCCATGTGGCGAATTCTTTCATTCCCCATCCATGAGCGAAGTCCAGGTGTTGTTCGCTTGCAGTACAGTTAGAGAATGGGCAATGCGTTTACTTCACCGATGCAAAACGCGCAACAGGTTGCCTTAGGTCCACTGGCAACAATATCAACTGCGTTCTCCACGTTAAGCCAAAGTGACGCGTTTGCGAAACCACTGCCGCATTCGGAAGTGCTTACGCATTACACAGGGAATGTGCGTAGAAAATCATCCGAACAACGCAAACGAGGAGAGCGAGTGGACGGACACCCCGGCATACTCAAAGGAACTGCGATAGGCAGACTGCATACCGTGCGTCCCAATCTTACTTCGCATGGTGTTGGTGAATGTGCCCGGTCCAACGTCTTTCCAGCAATTGAAATCTGTCAACGCATGCCACTTTCAGCAGTGTGTGTCAGGCTTTTCAGTTACTGGATAACGATCAACAGCGGGACGTATGTATTAATGACGCCTGCAACACGTCCCATCCACATTAAATTCATGCATTGTTTGCAGTCATATTGACCGCATTCTCTCCTCATCTTTAACGGATTTACTGGAGAAATAGAATTTGCAGATGGCTGAAGATACCTTCCGTCAACTATGCAAGGAGAATTCAAATGTGGCTTGCACAGCAGGAATCTACAGTGAGGCGTTAATATTGACTGAGGATATGTACGCCGAAATCGCGAACAAAGTTCTTAATCAACTGGGAATGTCGCCGCAAAAATAAAAACACGGTTCAACTTCTGCCATGCTTGCAATCAAACATTCACAAGCTAAGACTGGAGCAGAATGACATTTACGATCAAATACTGCGGAATGTCAGTAACGAGGTTGCAGGAATCTTCTTCCTAGATGCGCCAGGAGGGACTGGCAAAACGTTCCTACTACGACCGATTCTGCCGGCAATTCGATTTAATAAATGACATAGCCCTAGCACTTGCATCCCCGGAATAGCTGCAACTCTGCTACCTGGCAGAAAATCCGTTCATTCAGCTTCGAAATTGCCTTTGAATGCGCAATTCACTGAAACTCCCGCGTATAACATTTCCAAAGCATCCGCCATGGGAAAAGTACTGCGGAAATGCAAACCTATTGTTTGGGATAAATGCACAATGGCGCAAAAAAGCGCTCGAGGTCCCTGACCGAACGCTGCAGGATTTGCGAGGAAACAGCAGATCATTTCCGATGCACTGCTACTGCTTGCTGGAGACTTCAGGCCACCACTGCCTCGATTGACACCGGTGGACGAAATAAATGCCCGCCGTCACCACTTACTCCGCAATTCTCGAACGCGACTGGGTGCAGCAAACAATTGCCCTGCCTTTAAAAGCGGCTAGATGGACAAGCCTGGGTTTCGCATACAATACGTACCGCCAACCAGTGGCCCTTACATTTTTCTTAATTGGGAACGTGCTCCTTCCTCTTTCCCTTACTCCCCAATTCATCAGATTGAGCCACAGCAACGCGTGGCGGGGTCCGGCTAGTGGGAGATATATTTTCTGCCACACACAAGCATGTATCCGACTTCATGGCAAGGCCGGTCAAGGGGGCTTGACAACCACTGGACGACATTCCTGTTAGCGGTTCTCCATTCATGCCATTCTAGTGTGCAGCCATCATGACCGGTCTGGCGTCATTATTCAAGACCTCGCTGCCTCAAAGTCATCCACCCTTTTGCAGTGACCTGAAGTCACACGACCGACAACTGGGGGATACCCGCGTCCGCACAGCCGCAGCTGCCCATGAGGCCACTTGAACGCACCTCGCCCCGGCAACCGTAACCTAAGCCACTGGGACCCCACCCCTCGTAAATGCAACACACACCGACTGAAGACCATTTTAACTTGGTCCACGAGCCTACAAAAGCTGCTGCTACCACTGTCCTGATGACTCTCAGGCATGACTGGACGCAGTCAACGCCAGCCCTGGTTTCGCCAGTGGCCACTACCGCCTGAGAGGAAAACTCTGGGTTCTGTACACAATAAACCCCTCATTCTGGTGCCTTCCGTCTCTTCCCTTCAGCACTAGAATTTGACTTGATAATTGTAGCTCACAGACTGCACACACTCACACTGCGACTGACACTCTCCGTGAACGGACGCGTATCTCTGTTGCAAGCACACAGCCACCTTACGGCAACCTGCCCTGTGTACAGAATAAACTAGCCCTCACAGCTCCCTGACTTCTGAAATTAGACGAAACGAACTTATTGTGCGTGGTTTAAGTTGATCTCACATCTTTGACCGCCGCACCATCTCGAAGGTGCATGATCGGAAGGGGCTGGCATTGTGTTGGCATCGACGACAATCATCCTCCGTCTCCCTGCGACTTCGGGGTTGTAATTACTGTGGGCGAGTTCTACAGGGCTAGTTCCGTCTGTCAAACGTTAGCATTTGACGGGCGGCCACCATGTCTGCCAATGATTTCCTCAGTGGTCTTAACTTATTTTGAGACGCTTCGGTGGACTCGTCAAGACATCCTTGTAGCGTCCATTATAGCCGCCTTCGCAACGAGCACCGGTAGCAATGTCGCCATACAGAGTCACCCTGACAGACGGCCAGTTTATGTTTTGTTGGACAGCGGCTTCAGCTGAGCTGTTTAACGCACTTTAATTGGTGAGCATAAGGTCGTTCATCCGGTGAATGACATGTAATATTTCCCTCGGGTGGCGGGTTGGTGTCGATACCTGGCCGCTCTTCACAATTCGGTTCCATCAGCATTACAGAAAACATTAAACTGGGTAAAGACTATCGCAAGCACCCAGTCCTGCCTCATGGCGAACTACTCTGAAGTTTGTCCTTTTCCGTGGCGCGCGTTATTACGCTCTCATGAAGCTGCCTGACCACTTATGCAAACTTTTCGGAACATGCAGCCTCCTTAATGATTTTCCCGAATCTTTTCGTTCAGTTAATAATGTTGGACGCCTTGCTAAGATCCATGAATATGGCGTGAAGATCTATTCCAATTCCCATGCGTCGTGACCATCCTTGTCGTTCTACGAATAGCATCTGCATTAAGTCTACAAAAGACATCTTTGATCTGGGCGCACCGCCAGTTATTCTAAGAGGATAGGCAAGAAAGTTCGGCCGATAAAAAAGTATTCGTATGCAATTGCCTATACAAGGTTCTGCTAGCCCAAACTATTAGAGGAACCGCCAAAGATGTGGTTAAATCGATTTCTAACCGGAGTAAATATTATTTAGAGGGGTTTCATTAGTCGATTGCATCAACAAAGCAATAAGTAAGGTCCGCAGATTGTGCACAGACCGCGTTATCGTCAAACCTATCTCATGTTGCAGTCGCCAATCGCCTTCAGAGTGGATGGAGGAACTCATTCTTTTTCAGGGCATTTGGTTAAGATCATAGTGCGCATCTTCAGGTAAGTGTATCCAGGACTACAGTTGATTTTTTTTCTGCACGGCTGGCTTTTTAATAAAGAGGCAATCCAGACCATGTTAACTAGACAAATGGCATGAAGATATGACTGATAAAACCCATAGATTTCCTTGTAATGCTTGAAAAAGTTAGTTACCAGGCAAACGCATATATTCGTTGAGGTGCAGGAATTATTGATTACCTCGGAGGCATGCTTTTTCACTGCTCTTGTTGTTTTAGTACAAAATATAAACAGGACGTGAGAACAGGACCCGCCTGTAACACGGGTGGCTTTGGGCCAACTTCCAGTGAAACCAGGGTTAGGTTTAAGGCAATGGTTAGAGATAATTTATAGATTAGGTTTAGGGCCAGATTTAAAGTTACCAGTAAGATAAGTCAGGGCCAAGTTTAGAGTGGAGGTAGGGGCCAATCCCGCCTGCCGAATTAAGGTTTAGAGTAGGGTCGGGGTCAAGATTAGGACAACGGTTTAGTTTTACGTTAGGGTTATTGTTGGGGTGGTGATAGGGTTATATTTTTCCCCTTTCTGGAATTATGCGCAGGCCTGTAACGGGAAGCAATCATGACCGGTCTGGCGTCATTGTTCAAGACCTCGCTGTCTCAAGGTCATCCACCCGTTTGCAGTGAGCCGTTCCTGGCGCGCCGACCTGAAGTCACACGACCGGACAGCTCGGACATACCTGTGTCCGCACAGCCGCAGCTCCCCAGGAGGCCACTTCAACGCACCCCCCCCCCTGCAACCGCAACCTAAGCCACTGGGACACCACCCCTCGGCAAATGCAACACACGCTGACCGGCCACCACTTGAGCTAGGCCCACGAGCCCACAAAAACGGCTGCCACCACTATCTCAGGGACTCTCAGGCCTGACTGGACGCAGTCAACACCAGCCCTGGCTTCGCCAGTGGCCACTACCGCCTAAGAGGACAACTCCGGTTTCTATGCCCAATAACCCCCCCCCCCCAATCTGGTGCTTTCCGTCTTCTTTCTTCAAACACGGGATTTGGCCTGACGATAGTAGCGCCCTGAGTACAGACATACACTCAGACCGCTTGGTCGCAACGGGTCCACCTTTATTACTTGGGTGGGGCGTTCCTCCTTCCATGTCCTGTTTAGACGCCCACAAAATGCAGTCTCGCCTGTTCGGTTTGTGAATGTTTGTAAGTAACGAGAGGCAGTGCCTAGTCAGACCAACAGAGGGGACAACTGATTGAACCAGTAGTTAATCCCGTTCACTAAGCTATGGGGGCTATATCACGTTGCATCCGTTGCGCGTTGTGGAATCCCCAGTTCTTCCGACTGTGGCCTGTGCAGACGGTAGCATCAATTACTATTCATTTTAATGCTTTATTTCAAAAGTTGACAGGACAACCTGCGCTGAGACGCCACTGAAGCAACTGGCAGCAAACATTTGTAGGAGCGCATGGCCGATAGGCTACAGAGAGACCTTGTGGTCGTGCATCTGGTCGGACCAGCCCACGAGTGGTGTCACTGCCCGCCCAAAGTGAGTCTTCAGTGGAGTTGAAGGAGAACGTGATGAGCGCTTATCATGTGTGCTGGAAATACCGCGCTTGAACTCATCTTTGATTGACTGGACATGGATGTGTAGTGACATTTAAGTGCGTTTTGTTTTAATCAGTTACAATACGCTTATAAAAGAACTTGGTACAACTTTGAATGAGACAAAGAACTAGCACGTGCATATTTACCTGCTGACGACTTTGTTCTTTTTTACTAGTTTGTAACTGTTTGCATACTTCTATCTTTGTTTACCGGATAGCCCACTTACTGTGCCCAACAAATGGGTTTATCACTTACACATTTGCAATTGGTACGTGATGGGAATGAAAAGATAAAGTGGGCAGACTCCGTGTAACTTTGTCGCCAATACATCGCTATTACGACGCGCATACCTCGATCCACTCCGAGCTGACGAACAGATTATTGTGGCTTCTTATAAGTGTGATGCTCGGGACAGTTTAGTCTGATGTGTGCACAGAGTTAGCGATTCGTTTGTAATGATGAATCAGCACGTGTGTGGCACATGTAGAAGTGTTTTTTTTGCCAGTTTAGTCCCTACATCCAGTCTTTTCATGCGATCACGATGAAGCCTCACTAGCCTGACTGTGACGGTCATCGAAACAAAAGTAGACTTCTTGTCAAATGAGATCGGAAGTTTACTGTGCATTAAAGAAAACGCTCTCTAGGAGGTCGCTAACGTCCCCTTCCACCACACTAACTGCACTTGGTTTGAGCTGTCCTCGTGACTTTTTGACCATTCAGACGACGACAGTCTGGATACTAAAAGCAGGAACTCATTTTGAACAGAGTATGAGTCGGTGAAAGATAACTATAAAACTGTTCTTCAGAAACGGTCGACATAGGCCTTGTTGCCAAGACGGATTGTCAAGACAGGCTTTTGGAAACAGGGAGACCGATGATTTGAGTATGTTTCATTGCCAGTGGTCTCTGGTCGAGCTCTCTCCAGGTCTTGCATATTCGGTCCTCTTGTAGAATATGTGAAGTTGCTAATGTTAAATCCGTTTTGTCGTTTTGCCCGAAGAGGTTCTAGTCAGTCAATCAGTGGGTGGCATCAATTCCTTTCAAGGCAGACCCTGTGTTTCTGTATTTTATGTTAATAAAACACGTTCGGTAAAACCCTTTAGTTCAGGTCAATTTCGCGGTCATACTCGAGCCTACAAAGTTATTCAAGCAGTGTTACCAAAGGAAGGCTGAGTTTTTACTGATGGAGCCCTGAAGTTCCTAAGTAGACACGTTCTCCAATAAAATATCCAAAAGAATTAATTCTCATTGTGGGGACTGGGCCTCAGGGGTCTTTGTACTAAACTTGCCTTTTGTCTTTTGTAGATGGGAACCTGTCGTGAATCAAAGGTTGCACAAAACAGGGCAGTGAAAAAATGAAGCTTAATTTATCCCCTGAAAGAACTGCACCCGTGGGAGACAGCTACGACTTATGCAGGATTTGGATGCGCGTGGGAGCCGTCTCCCTCCTTCGCGCTCTCCCGAATCTTTTATTTCGTCATTTCACTTAGATATGAGGGCAACGGTATAGAGAAGGACCCCTCGTAACTGTCAGTAGACCGTGGATCGTGCTATACGGGATTTATGGTAAGGGGAGTTTTATGGGTGGGGCAACACACTGGACAGTAAGCTGACAAAATGACAGAAAAGACAAAAATTGCCTGAATTGATGCCGAAAATCTTATCCTACACTATTGCACGACAATGGAAATGAAAGTAGTAAGTAAATAATAGTCAAAAACTAAACTTCACAAAATGACGGACTATAAGTTAAGGTGTGAGGTCGTGGAAAGTAATCGTTGTTGGCAGCGTAATTTCTCCTACAGCCTTCAAATGTATACCAAGATAAAACTTCAAATGACACAAACCACGGTCTACTGAAAGTTAAGTGGGGTCCTTCTCTATACCGTTATCGATATGACATCGGCTACGATGACCGATCAGGCGGTTTGCAACCGCGTCCGCGTCACATGGACACACTGTTCTCAAATCCAAATGAAGCCAACTTTACTCCCTAGCTAAGCCCCTAACCAAGAGGTTCGATCATTCTCAGGTCTGACACGATGGCGTTGCGTATTTTTGTGGTTCTAATGTGAGGTCGGCTTCGGAGACTAGGCACCTTAATGTCTGGCGGTATGTCCCCACTTCGGCCGGCATTCTGCCCAGCATGGCCTGCCACTCCGCTACTTCCCGACTCTTCTGAGGATTACACTCAGAACCATCCACTCCCCTCTCCTTGAAGCCAACGCTTAGGCCGCATATATCCCGTGAACGCGAAAATCCCCAACATCACTTAAACGTCTTTTTCGAATGCTGTTTATAATGCCTGTGTGAAGGGTACCAGTTGATCCGTATAAACGCGCACATACAGTGAGTGACCTATCTCATGAAATGTTGGCTAAATTCTGAAATTTGTTTTCGATTAGGAAGAATTACTTGGACGCAGTTGTAATATTGATTATCTTAAGACATACTGTTATAACATTTCGGACTTGCCAGGATGTGGGCTTTGAAATACACTTCTTTTTAATCTCCTGTGGAAAGCTAGCTCGATAAAAATTGACTACTTAAGTAGTATGCATTTTTCCCATTGATTTTCGATGGTCTTGCAAATTCAAATATATCTTATAGAAACCACAAACAAAAATATGCTTTCTTTTAGTCAATCAATAAAGAATCACGTATTCTTTATGCTTTGTACTTAAGAAAGGAGTATAATTAGGTTTTAAAAAAGTTTCTAATTATGGGACTTTTTAGACCGCGAAATGTCCATTTACATATCAACGTACCTGGCCGTTTACTACTGCTCCTCATGAAATGTACAACATAGTCCGCATCCATTGCAAAATTTAATGGACTCTGTATGGTATCTCTTTAATGGCATAGAAAAATATGTGATTTTTTTTTACCTGGAACGCATGCACCTTGTAGAGTGTAATCACTAAGCGCCAACGCAACGATTGATCAGGCTCCAAATTTTTCGGCAATTAGAAAACTTTTTTAAAACCTAATTATAATCCTTCCTTAAGTATAAAACATGACTAAAACGCGATCCTCTATTGATTGACTAAAAGAGGGCATATTTTTGTTTATGGTTTCTATAAAATATATTTAAATTTCCAAGACCATCGAAAATCAATGGGAAAAATGCATACTAATTAAGTAGTCATTTTTTTACCGAGCACGCCTTCTATAGGGGATTGAAAACAAGTGCATTTAAAAGCCGACATCCTGCCGAGTCCAAAATGTTATAGGATTATGTCGCAGAATAATCAGTATCACATCCGCGACCAAGTAATCCTTCCTATTCGAAAACGTATTTCAGAATTTCAGCCAACAGTTCATGAGATAGGTCACTCGCTGTATGTAAACAATAGAAATTCCGAGCTTGGACTCCTTTGAACGTCACCGGCGGCAGTAATTCTTCCAACATACCGAGAACCAGCCATGGATGTTTGTTAGCCACGGGTCGTGCTTGTGTGTCTGAACTTTCTCAGCCTGTGGCTAATCATTGAGGCAAAAATATCGATCGGCGGCGCAAGTTCGGCAGACCGAAGGCTGAGTCACACGCCGAGTCAGCAGTGAGATGGCAAGGGGAGCTCAGGCGCTGCCATCACGTCGAGTATATCCCCACACTGTCAGCTTGGACGAGGGATATCCAGCCTCACTAGGAAATGGTATTTAGCTATGCAACCCGATTACACTTCTTATAGAATGTTAAGTCAGCTGGTCAACTGAACCCTGTCTAAAATCTTAGGCCTGTCAGACCCCTGGCTGGAGATTGTCGAGGAGCGATGAGTGAACAATGCGAAGTTTCCCAAATCGAAGGTCAGGGGGACAGTGTTGGTTGGAAATACTTTACTGACGCTCGGTAGAAAGTACAGTAGGTGGGCTAACTCATGAAATGTCAACCGAAATTCGTTTTCGTTTCGAAAAGATTAATTAAGTAGGGATGTAAGACTAATCAGTCTGCAACATAATTTTATAATATTTCAGTTACCTCAGGATGCCGGCTTTCGAATGAACTTCCTTCCGGTTGCCTGCGAAAACTACATTCTGTAAAAAATGACTACTTAGGCAGCACGAATTTTCCTCATTGATTTTCGATGCCCCTAAAAGTCATATTATATTTCATGGAAAGCATGCATAAAAGTATTCATTCTTTTGCTCATTCGGTAGACAATTACGACTTTTCCTAATTTTATACTCGAAGGAGGGACATCATTCGGTTTTAAAAAGTTTCTAATTGTGGGGCTTTTAAATACCGTGAAATGGTCGTTCATAAATCGTCATGTCTCTGCATTTACCAATGTGGCTCGTAAAGTTAACAATAGGGATCAAATCCACTGCTTTATTTTATGAATGCCATATGGTATCCTAATACTGTAGAGAAATGTATGGTTTTCTTTACGCGGAAAATATACGGCTTGTAGTTTGGGAATCCTGAATCCAAATGTAACGGTAGAGCGGAGTCAAAATTATTCGAGAATTGGAAAGTTTTTGAAAACCGAATTATGTCCCTCCTTCGAGTATAAAATTAGAAAAAGGCGTAATTGTCTACTTAACGGGCAAAAGAATGAATATTCTTATGAATACTCTCCATGAAATATAATTGGATTTTAAGGGCATCGAAAATCAATGAGTAAAATTTATGCTGCCTAAGTAGCCATTTTTAACAGAGTGTAGTTTTCGCATGCAACCGGAAGGAAGTTCATTCGAAAGCCGGCATCCTGAGGTAACTGAAATATTATAAAATTATGTTGCAGACTGATTAGTTTTACAACCCTACTTAATTAATCTTTTGGAAACGAAAACGCACTTCGGAATTTCGGTTGACATTTCATGAGTTAGCCCACCTACTGTACACGCAGCTTTGAGGGCAGAGGCAGCGACTCGTCTCATCAAGCGAGGGACAGCCGTTGAGGTTGGTAGCCCTGGCGAGAAGAGCGTGCTTGCTTGCGCCTAAACATTGTCCGCCTGTGGCCATTCAGCGGGGAATGTATCGTTGATTGGCGTCAAGTTTTTCCCACGGCAAGGACGAATCTCTCGCGGCTCAGACAAGGCCTCGATCGAAGGCGGCATGAGCTTGCGGCCACGCCGACTGTGACTGAAGCCGGAAATGACCATTCCATTCCCTCCCCCCCCCCCGTTTTCCAAAAAGTGCATTTATTGTAAAGGACAGATATTTTTAGTTCGGTTTGTTTTAATTTATTCGTAAACGTTCCCCTGAGCGATATTCCGCTTCCTTTGAAGCTACGGTAACTGAGCACAAAGAGGACGCGCAGACGGTGGAACCACGCGTGCCGACACCCTGACTGGAGGAAGAATAAATCGGAGGAAGGCTTGCGCGCATCTTCTGGTTTCCCCACTCCATTGTCTTTCCTCATTTACTCCTTGGCCCACAAACCACGATTCATCCCTCTCCCAACCCCCGGTTTAATAAACGTTCTATTGTTGACAGTCCAATTCTGACATTGTCTGTTGAAACCTGTGTGATATAACGTTCCAGACTTACATGCTATGAAGTGTCGATATGTCTACCTTGACCTCTATGGACTAACAGCGTCAACCACCTTCTAAGGACATAAATCCAACTAAGCCGTCAGGTAACTTGAGTATTACATTACATCAATGATTACTCCCTTGGTATGCAATCGCCTGTGAGGGCTGCAGACTACAATTTCAGGGCAAAAGAGACACCATTAACCTGTCCTGCGATCATGCCAAGCCGGTGACCGTCACCCTCACACAATCAAGTGCAGTAATCCACCCTTGGCGATGAAGCTCTCTAAGCTCTTCAATCAACATGGACAGCACATTTCACTTGCACGTTTCAAGGGCCCGTTTAAACTACAAATCAATAGGTGTCAGCAGCTGCACGTGACGGAAGGGCATGGATGAGGGCGGTGAGGCGGTTGCCGTGGGACTGACCTCTGACATTGCTAAGGAGCTTTTTCATGTACGTCCAGTGTCAGTCGCGAATACAGCCGATGTGGAACTCCTAAATAAGTCAGTGGAGACGAAATTTGAACCGGAAAAACGGAAGACCATCCCACCCCCCGAGTCCGCCTCCTCTCCATCGCCGGAGCCGGAAGAGGAGTCAGTCCCCAGCGAACCAGCCGCGGAGGAGCCAGAACCTGACCCAGAACCGGAACCGGAGGAAGAAGAAGAGGAGGAGGAGGAGGAGGAATCTGAACCAGAGCCCGAATCGGAGCCTGAACCTGAGTCGGAATCTGAATCAGAGTTAGACCTGCCAGGATACAGCTCTGTCACTGTTGCAGACTCCTTAGCCATCCTCGACACCTTTTCGGAAGTGAAGTGGATAATGGAGGAGATTGCGGACAACTTCGAGAAAGTAGCTGGAAGGCAAGGCCACGTTCACCGAAGGGCTCCTCACCCCATACACGTGATTACAACACGCCATCCCATGATAACATCAGCTATAAATCAGCTGACAAATAGCATCCTCGGTTTTGGTGATGAAGTGGAGGCCCTACAGAACAGAACCCCAACTGACACGATCAGCGAACCTACTCCGGAGCCTGTTCCAGCAAATCCTGCCCTTCTGGAGACCCTGGAACTTCTTCAAGAAACTATCACCACCATACAAACAAGGAAGGCCGAAAGGGCTAGCAAGAAGCAAGCGAAAGCAGCGGAGACCCTGAAGGCACTGACAGAAATCAGCAAGTCCCTGCAGATTCTGGAAGGGAAGAAGAAATTCTCTGAAGCTGTGCAGGCCGATCCCGTCGGCGCCATCACTTCCATCTGGAGCACAGGCATGGCTGATCCCCCTTCCCAGGTGCCTGCAGGCCAGCAGGAACCTCAAGACGGGACGGGGACGAGTGTTCCATCTATCGGAAGCGCAGTCTCTCCAATGAACACACCAATAGTGCCTGGATCCATGTTGTTTCAAGAGAGCACAATATCCTCCAAGGACCAGGATGCAGAAGAGCTCGCAAGAACCACAGAACATCACAACAAAAGCCAAGGTAGGTCTTCCTCAGCCAGTTCAGGCAAAAAGTCAGACAAGTCAGAGAAGTCAGAGGACTCGCCCGGCCTCCTGAAGAGAATAACCTCCAAGATCTTTGGAAAGAGTAAGGACAGTTCAGAGCAGGATGATAAGAGTCAGTCGAAGAAGGACAAAGCTGCGGCCAAAACGAGCACAACTTCTTCTCACAAAAAGTCCACAAGCTCAAAGACGCCGGAGAGCCAGGCGCACAGAAAGTCGTCGCCAACCAAAGACACAATGGTGATCCGAGACAGCAAAGCCAGCAAGAAATCCAAGACCTCAAACAAAGACAGAAAACACTCTTCTTCCAGCAGCGTATCTACGGACAAATCCCACCACCATCACCATCATGATCATCACAAACACAGTCATCACCAGCATAAAGAGCGCGAAGAGTCGAAAAGCAAGAAGTTGGAGGAGAAAGATCCTGCTCAGCTTGCAGCAGAACGGCGAGCCGCCAATCAGGAGAAACTCACATGTCTCATGAACATGCTAAGATCGTGTCACTGGGTGGACGGGCGGATTGAACAAATGTGGCAGAAGCTGAACGGTCCATCCAACCCCATGGGTATGGGGGGTTGTTCACAGCCAATGAATCAACCCATGTGTCAGCAGCCATTTATGCCTCCGGGACCCGGAATGCCACCAGGAGCAGGGCTTATGCCACAAGGTTCGGGCATGATGCCCCCGGGATCGGGCGCCGTGTCTGCGGGAAACCCTATGATGCTCCCTGGGACTTCTTCAATGCCGCCTCCAATGATGGGACCTTATCAACGTCAACAGCCACCGATGTCACAATTTCCGATGTTACCACCGCCACCCATGTTGCCAATGCCTCCAGTATTACCGATGCCGTTTCCATGGTTCTCCTTCATGCCTTATATGCCCCCACCGCCAAACTATGTAGCGGTGCAGACGCCCTGTCAGGGAGGCTCTTCAGGAGCCACCTTCTTCTGCACTAGAATCGATTGATAATCGTCTCCTCTCTTGGGTTGCTTCTCTTACTTTGATTTAAAGTGAGGTTATGGTTTTCATTTCACTCGCTTCCCTCACCGGAGCAATTTACGTTACAGTAATTTACCCCCCTTTTTTTCTTTGGCTCGAATTCTGTTCCTTTTCTCCTTCTTATTAGGTCATGTTCCTACCGAAAGCCCGACTTTCATTATATTCTACTTTGTGGACTTTAAGTAGTAAGACACCGATTAAGTGGGTTCATTTAACTCAGCTGTTGAGCTCTCCAACGGGAAAGTGTTCTCCACTGAGCAGGACCAGATAAGGCCGGAAAGACAAGTGGAGCACAGGTGGTTCGATGGGACGATTGACTGAACGGTCGACTGCCAACCGCGCCGGTTGAAATCGCCTCGTGCCACGATCTTCATCCAAAAAGCTGAAGATGCGTCCATGTAGGTGATAGGGGTGACGACAGTCTGGGACTTCAGATCTGCCCTTCGCACCGCTAGTTGGTGTTCGTGTATCCGTGTCGGGTTCTCTATCTCCTAAGACTCATGTCTTTCCCAAGTTTAAGCATAGAATGCCCTATGTGTAATACCTGCAACAGAGCGTTGAGTCAGGCTGCCGAGCAACTACTGTTCCGATTGGCTCATGCGAACTGACTGCGATTTCAGGGACCAGTTTCACAAAGGGGGTTCACTGACACAGCCTGTGGTGGTTGGCTTCTCATGTGTGGTTCTTCCAGTGAAGAAAATAACCTCTCCCTCATTCGGGGCGACGGTTCAAGTCCCACGTTCTTGTTGAAAAATAAGCAGACGTCAACAGCCGTAGCTGTCGGGCAATTTGTCTGCGTCTTTTCGACGCGTGAATTAATCAAAAGCACAGGAAAAAACACAAACATGAAATACTTTAAATCCAAAAAATTAAAAATTCACGCAGTCAAAAAACATTTCTTATCAGGTAGGATCGACCCGTAGAACTATAGGCTTTAGAGGGTTCACACCGAAAGAGGCAGCACTGGAGAATGCACAAAATTGATCTGGCGTTGAGCAGGAAAGACTCGCGACTGAGCTCTCATCTTTGTTCAATTGAAATGACTGTTAACCGCGTAAATGGACCGGATGGCAGCCTGCCCTTTCTGTCCCCCTAGTGGGTTGTTAGACTTGGAGCATTAATCTTAACGTAAAGCCTAGAGGTGCAAATTGCCCCTAACGCTAGCTGTGATAAAGTTGTTCACCCATAAAGGCAATTTGAAGTCGCTTAGGCAGCAATGGGCCTGCATACTTAGAGTCAGAGGTAGTGCAACAGAACGCAACATCAGTGGGCTTGGCGGTTGGAGATCATCCTGCTTTTCCATGTTGAGCCTCAACATGTAGACATTCAGTGTAGGTGCAACCAGGCCAGTTTGCATGGTGCGTCCTTTAAGAATGTTAGCGGTGAGGATTTTGAAGGCACGCAGGTCGCCTGCATGCGCTGACGCCGTCTCCAGTGCGATTTACACTACTAACTCGGGGAAAGTAGTATATACTCTGGATCTGGCAATGAAGAGAACGCAAAGCCGGGCCGGGCTAATTATAGAAACGTGCTATCATTGCAAGTGAACGAAAACTGTGTGCATATGTTTCTCTTGAGAAGGAGTGAAAACAATGACCCACTCTGTAATTTATAAGCATCCATTTGTGACCAAAACCATAGTTAACTGAAATTTTCCCTCGCAAAAGTTTAGAAGCGGATAATGTTGAACACGAAAGAGGTAAAGAGTAGAAACAGAGGATCAAAGGAAACACCAGTCTACCCTCACTGTCTTCATTTGAGTCCTGAAAGATCGAGTCAGAACCATCAGGGAAGTTCTACACTCTGGAGTCTCACGCCAGGTGATTGATTAGTATCCGCTGGTCTCGGCTCTCTTCTTTTGTGATCCTTTCCATGGTGTTACCAATTCGAAATTTTTTGGTGCTTGCCGAGTTTTTGGTCCAAAAGTTGAGGTTACTTAAGCATCCACTGACGGACGCGAGCCGCTACCTATTCACGTCTGCTCACATGCAAAAGTCGGTATTCCACCCCCAGACAAGTCATCCGGAGTTGTCAAGTAGTGTTCTGTACCGCCCCAAGTAGCAGATTTCGTACCCCCAAACGAAGAGCTTAGCGGTTTCTGCAGGAGTAATTGTTGTCTCAGCTCACTTCAGCCTCCTCCTACGGAGATTGCGATCAGGGAGGAATAATTCCGCGAGGCGATATTCCTTCCAAAAGGTACCGCCCCAGGGCAGATTTCATCCACAGTCCTTTTGCTACTTGCGGAGGCACGAGGTGTTGCGATGAAACGGGGGCATTGTTAGGTAGGCGCGCTTCGACCAGATCTAGGCCACCACGTCCGCCAATGTGTCTGTTGTCATGGCGTCTTAGTGCTCCTTGGGTAGGCTTTGACTTTTGTTGGTTCAGGCCACATTATCACATCAGGGTATGAGCGCTTTTTGCCGTACTAGGGTCTCACCCAACAGTAGCTTTATGTTGCCGCTCTCTTGTCGTATCCTCTTGGTCAGGACATGAAGCGTAGCCTGCATCTGGGAGAAATCGTCTTTGGCAAGCATCTCAGCCCCCGACTCCTCCATCGTTTCTTCCTGTTGGGTGCTCCATACATCTCCAGGGGGCATTCTATTTCTGCTCGCTAAATATCGTGAGAGAGCTGATTTAAAAGCCTTGTTTTCCCCACGAACTCTCCTGGATAGGTCGCTAAGTGTTAGGGCCAACTCGTCAAATTCTTCTCGGGTAACTACCGGCCCCTCCGATGGTGAGGCTCCAGCCGCCTCCTCCTTTCCGTCATCGTGGTCGCCGTACTTCGTCTCGCCGAGGGCTACCGATTTCCACCTAGCTGATGTTTTGTTTCTGCGTTTCAAGGCCTCACCAAGGAGCATTCTGATGTTTCCGCTCTCCTCGTGAATCCTCCTGGATAGGGTTTTAAGTCCATTCTCCAGGTTATTAAACTCCTCGCGTGTGACAAAGTCATTATCAGACTCCGGCACCGGTGCTGGCGTGTCTTTCGTTTTGGGGGCCTCTCGCACGCTCTCCTTAACAACCGCCTTCTTTCGCATCGCTCTGGAGCGACGAAGAAGGGACTTAATCTGCTCACACTCCAAATGAACTTCCCTGTGTATGTGTTTAACGGTCTGCTGGAGTTCATCAAACTCCTCTCGACTAACCTGCCTTGAAATTGGGTCCTCAATCCGCTCAAGTTTCGCACGCGTACGCGCAAACACCTCCTCAGAACTGCCCCGAAGTTTCAGAACCCGCACCCTGCTCCGAAGAATGCAGGACTGTACGACGTTGGGCGCTTTCTCACTGGATGCACGTGCCATGGTTTTCATCTGTTCAACTGTGCTCACGACCCTAGCTCTGAGCGGTGGGTAGAGAGCGCGTAGTTCATAGACCCTAATGGCTGCCTGGGTAGCGTAGCGCTTGCCACTACGACCAATCCGTTGAGTTAGAGGAGTGGCTTTCTGCCTCAAATCCCTCATTCTCACACTCAAGCTTCGTGTCAGTCGTACCAGTCGAATTACCAGCTCTCGTTGTATGCTGTGGCTTCTAGTCCGATCACGCACATGAGGAGTCTTTTGGGCGCCACCAAAGCTGAGCGACGTCCACCGCTTCTTGAGCATATTCATGAGGTTGGAGCTCACAGAAGACGGAGCTGTAGGTCGCTTTTCTTGAACCCGATCGCTGCCGCTGTGTGGTGCCACTCGCTTCGAATCGTGGTCCTCAGACTGTGTCCTGTCCTCCAAGTTGGAAGTCACAGACGTCGGATGCGCCACTTTGGATTGTACGGGCTTCCTCCCCTTTACGGGCGGCTGGTCACGATCACTGACCTCAGAAGACCCTCTTTGAGAGCTGAGACTTGATGTCTTTATTGGGGAAGTCGTGAGCTTTCTACCGGAGGGTTTATCGATATTGGATTTTTTGGGTGAGGGTTTAGGAGCTCCACCTGAACGAGTACGATTCCGGTCCTTCCATATTGGTTGGTCACCAAACGTATGCTGTAGAGTCACCCCCAGGTGTCGAATAGACTTCCGCAGGCGCATGGACACCTTCTCGACATTTGATCTAACCCTTTTTACGAGGGGTGAGCAGACATCTGCAATTTGTTCCGTCGACAAAGACCCACTGCTTAAACTGCGCAATCCTCGTCTCGCAGTCGCAGAGACTTTTGTCGCTGGGCTGTTGCTCTGTGCCGGCCCACTGTAATCCCTCGACGCAGAAAGCGAGGAAGAAGACTTCGGACGTCTTACAGAGGGCGCTGGGGGTTTTTTGGCCTGTGCGGGAGTCCTGCTGCCTCGTGCAGAGGATTCACTCTGACTTCCGGAGGTTCTTGCGGGACTGCTACTCCGTGTGGTACTTCTGCTCTGGCTAACCGGATCAGAAGACAAGGACGACTTCGGAGACCTAGATGATGGTGTCGGCTGTTGTTTGCCTTTGGTTCGATCTCTTCCTCGTACAGAGGGCTCCTCACGACTCACAGAGGCATTTTTAGGCGTCCCAGGTCCTCCCAGCTGTGAAGCATCCGTCTGAGGCCTTCGTGAGAAGCTCAAAAGACTGAAACCTTGTGATTTTTTGGTGGACGACTTGGCAGCCCCACTTGAAGGAGTGCGAATAAGCGGCTTCTTTAACACAGAGGAAGACGACTCCGGTGGAAGGTCCTGATGACGTGCCTTACTAAATGACGGCTTCTGCGCAACAGTCGACGCCTTATTAGACTGGACTTTTCTTGATGAATCGCGTGGTGGAGTAGGAAAATTGCTTTTATCCGACGACCGCTTGGTGGACTCAAGAGAGCGACTACTGTCCACCGGTCTCGAAACCTCATTCAGGCGCAGTGAACTTTTTCCAGACAGACCGGCTGCCGATGGCATTCGCTTGACGGATTGCACAGATTGTTGCACACGCTGGACAAAAAGACCTTTGGCAGATTCAGTTGAGTCCATCTCCTGTGGTTTATCGGCTGAAGATCTGGGTGCTTTCCTGAACGAACCGAAGCCCTGTGACTTTGTCATCGATGACTTCTCCACTTCCCTTGAAGTTCGCTCAGCCTGTGACTTCTTATCCGAGCCTGTGGATGCTACCCTTGGCAGACTCTTGTAAGACGTCATCCTTTCCACAGATGCTTCAGCCCCTCCTCTTGCAGCAACAGGACCTGGAGCTTGCACTTTCGAGGTTGTACGTCCTTCACCTGGGTGGCTATAACTTCGAGCTGACAAACCTGATCCAGACAGAGAACGCACAGATTCCTGTTCCCGTGTGTCCATCTCCTGTGGTTTATCGGCTGAAGATTTGGGTGCTTTCCTGAAGGAACCGAAGCCCTGTGACTTTGTCATCGATGACTTCTCCACTTCCCTTGAAGTTCGCTCAGCCTGTGACTTCTTATCCGAGCCTGTGGATGCTACCCTTGGCAGACTCTTGTAAGACGTCATCCTTTCCACAGATGCTTCAGCCCCTCCTCTTGCAGCAACAGGACTTGGAGCTTGCACTTTCGAGGTTGTACGTGCTTCACCTGGATGGCTATAACTTCGAGCTGACAAACCTGATCCAGACAGAGAACGCACAGATTCCTGTTCCCGTGTGTCCATCTCCTGTGGTTTATCGGCTGAAGATCTGGGTTTCAATTTTTCAATTTTCACCATTTCTTCGCAGGTTTCCATTGACGCCATTGATGTGCCGTAACTGTGAGACTTCCGTCGTCCGGTTGTGTCTTTGATTTTCTTACTGTCTTTTCGGGCAGTTATGCCGTGCGAAATTGTGGAGGCCGTTTTTTGATTCCCTCTCTCTGGAGTACTTGTTACTGTAGCACGATGAGCCCTCGCCTGATTCTGTACAAAAGAAACGAGATGACTTGCCGATTCCCGGAGATTTACTGAGGTCGCCTTTGTCGTCATATGGTATACATCGTTAACCCTTTGTCGAAGAAGATGACAGGCGGTTGTGGCCCGTTCAGACAGGCCCGATGCCGTCGAAGACATATTTCTGGATCCAGCCTCATCTGAACTGCGACTATGTGTCATCCGTCGCCTAACTGCGTCAATGTCAGTCGACTTCTCACTCTTAACTGACAATGCGTGGCTGTCTATCTTACTGTCTTCACTCAAGATGACGGACTTGTCCATCAGCTCCTCGAAGGCAGTAAGATCGTCTAATTCCGTCGTCTCGGAAAGCAGGGCAATAGAATTTGAGTCTCTAAATGCAACGGTAATTCCTTCCAATGTTTCACCCTCCTGAGAGCTCCTGTGACCCTCGACTGGGTTGTTTTCTTCGGGTGAGGGTACAATCTCTACGTGGATCTTCCCAGGCGGATCGTAATCAGAGGTAGGACTTCCTAATTTCACCAAATTATCCTTTGCAACGCCTTCTTCGTTTTCATATTCGACGTCAGCTTCTTCTCCTTTTTTGTCGTCGTCAGTGACTTCGTATTGCTCCATCTCTCCCACTTCATCGTGGTCTTCTGGTTTATTAGCAGTCCAAACGGCAGCTTGGTTTCCCAAGGGGACTTCTTCTTCGTCCTTGTGAAGTGAGTTTTGTGCTCTTTGTTTTGCTCCGTCGTCCACGGGGGCAGCTGAAGTTTGCTCAGGTAGCTGTAACTTCCTATCCCTTTTCTCATCCCGTGACGATCTACCTGCATGCAGGCTCTGCTCAGACCTGGTTAGACCTTTAAGATCCGAGAGATTTTTAAAGGTCTCCTTTGGGCGGACGCTTCCCCTAAGAGATCCCGACCCTTGTGCAGCATTACGGGTCCTCGCGAGGTAAGATCTTTCTTGTGTGGTCCTAACGGACCGACCATCTTGCCTTTTAGCGTCAAGCAATTCGTCCTTTCCGATTTTCACTTTCGGCTGGCTTCTGGACTTGAGGGGTTGCTGACTGCCTGTCCGTTTCACCGACAGCTTAGGTGAGGATTTTGCCGGAGGAATTTTGCTGGAGTCACTTGCGTTCGCGGTGCGGGGCAGTTTTCTACCCTCTTCTGACGGTTTCTTTTGATTCTTAAAGGTAAGTGGGCGACGAGAATGGCGTTCACAGTTGTCCTTCTCATTTCTCTCCTGTCCGTTAGCAACCAGGTGAGCGGGCGAGCAGTTTACTGTGTTCACGGGTAGACCCGAATTCCCACAGGACAGCCTGTTGCAGACTCTACGACAACAGAAGACGGTGTGTGGAGGCACCTGAATGGGGCATCCGGTCGAACATTGCCACTGTGGCTGGTAGTAGACTATCGGACATGGAGGTCGAATGTCTAGGGGGCTTGTTAGGGTGCATTCGCGAGGCGTGAGCCTTTGGGCTTCGATCGAATCAGTGGTTCCGACCTCTTGGGTTAAACTGACGGCCTGCACCGCCGAGGAGACAGTTGTTGGACTGAAGGTTGTGTTGGTCCTGCGACTATTCGTGCTCGCATGATTTTTGCCGGCTGAATGGCAACTGCTTGAAGACCAGGACATCGCTTCAGGTGTAGGCCTATCTATTGCGTCGACGGTGGTCGCGGTTTTGCCTCAGAATCTGAAGCAGACGCCTCCGAAATGGCGTCTTTCGCGGATTGGCGTCCTTACTTGTCCGCGTTGTCCGTTCCGAGCGCATGTGGAGCAGGGCAGGGGGGGATATCGATTGACCGGTCGACGGCGCATGCTACGCGTCACGTGACTTGCTGAGTCTGCCGAATTCCTGCAGTTTCTCCGTTTTGGGATGACGGACGTGCGTCACCACCCGAGCAGATTGCCCTTTGATGAAAATCCCGCGTCCACTAGCTGCACCCTATGGCTAAGATTTCCTCGCAAAACAAAAGTAAATCTTCTGCGCTTTTTATGCCGCTTTTGGGTTAACTTCTGAGGTTCCAATCCTCATCTACAAAAATCGAATCCTGTACCGCAATTCCCTCTGCCGTAGTGCCTCCTTGTGTACCCAGCAGTCACGCCAGCTCAGGTCTTACTGAAAGCAGGCGCCAGGGGCCTTAATCTGACCAAACGCCCAGATTTTAAAAAAACTTGTAAAATAAGGTCCTGGACAGGTTGCAGGCCACTTTACTTTTGACCGAAAGTTAACGCTGTCTGAAAGCCACTTCTGCGCAGACTTGTCAGCGGTCTTGCCGTCCTGCGTTTGGAAAACCGAGACGCTGACCCGGGTGAAGTGGAACACGCAAGAGGACGAAATTTGTATGAGGCCATCCAGTAGCCTGTTTGAGAGAAGCTGGTGTCATTTTGTGCCCGTCGGATGCTACGAGACTAAATATCCTTCTCATGTTGTCGTGATCGTCCTACGGCTGAAAGCTCTGGATGTCTTTTTTACGTTTACTGTTGTTGATCTCATAGACGGAGACGAGGGCGCATTTGTCTTCGAAATTAATGAATTCTTTTTCGGACGTCCAATGTGGAGGGTCCCAGGATGGCCCCTAAGTAGAAATCGTTGCGTCCTACTCAATTGCCGGATCCCAGTCATGCTACTGACGACTCTCCTTCTCAAAACCCTAGAGTGTTCCTCTTGGTGTGGCTATTGGAAAAAAAGTCTAAAATCTGCCGTGAAGCCCTGTCTGCGGTAAGATAGTAGGCAGAAGTCAGCCGCGTTATTCAAGGAAAATGAAAAAAATATCAATCAGAAAAATTTGGAGAAATTAATAAACCACCGTTGGCTAATTTGCATGAGGTCAGCGTCCAAGGTACCACGCAGCCAATAGGGATTGAGGGCCGTGAGTGGCAGGTGGTGCCGATTCGCTCAGGTCGTGAAATGTAGCGGCAAGCTCTCTAACCTACCAGAAATAAGCAAATGTAAGACATCTAGCGAGAATAATGGTAACCAATGTAAGGACAACAGAAAAAATTCAAATGCTGTTGTTTAACAGATGCATCTGCCTTTTAACACGCCTGGTTTGCTGTCAGTAGTAAGCATTTCATACGCCTACAACGCTTCTTTGATAAATATAGCAGGTAGTTCTCGATAGCAGACCTAGCCCCGTCATATACTTAATCCTTACCGACTATGGTTGCATCTCTTTTATGTTCTCTGATCAGATACAAGCCAGAGATTTGAAAGAATAGTAGTTTCCTTCAGCTGCTGAGTCATTCAGCTGAAAAGCGAAAACACTAACGGGTTATGCTAGGCATCACGCAAATTATGGCCAGCTTCAGTTGACACTAAATTGTTGAGGCAAATCTACGAAGAATGGACGATGACAATGGCCCGACTGGACAGGGATCGAGCAGAACGAATCACTTTGGACGTTCATTGACGTCGAACAGACATTTTGCTTAGATGATTCTAAGTGGGTAAAAACAGTGCCAATTAAAAGAACAATGTCATGCAGTCAGTTCGTGAAGAAGAAGACACGATCGCTAGGACAAGAGCTTTATTCGCCTGACGTTTCAGATTCCTGCTCGAACCCATCATCAGAGGCAATGGCAGATACGGGTGGTTCATGCACAAAGGCCTGCAGTATTTATAGTATGCGGTAGCCCTGCTACCGCATACCTATGAAAATTCACGGCTCCCGCCCCCCATCAGGAATCATTGCACTTGGTGTGATGACTGTTTGATGGCCGACATTCGTGTCATTAACTACCGCAATTTCGTCACGTGCGTTGGATGTTCGTGTGATGATTGCTCAACCATCTGACCCACCGACCCTGGCGTTGGGAACAGTGTTCACCTGTGCGCACCCCGCATGGCTAATAACTCCACCTAGGCGAAGTCCCAGCACAGAGTATGGAAGTGGAAGGGCGTTGCCGAACACGCTGCAGCAGTGCGGAGAAATGACGCCAGCTCTCAAGTTGCGGCTCATTTGATGAGATCCGGCCACACATTCAAATTTGACGAGGCCCAAATTCTCGCAAGATTGGACAACCGCATGAGCCGCGAACTGCTTGAGTCAGGATTACTGTTCCCCACTCTATTAACAAGTGCAATGACCTTCCCCATCCATACTCGGTGCTGAGATTTCCCCTAGGCGGAGTAATTAGCCACGCGGGGAGCGTACAGGTGAACACTGCTACCAATGCTAGAGTCGATGGCTATGATGGTCAAGCAATCATCACACCACATGCGAGGCACCAGTTAAGAACGCAAGTAGGAGAAGAAGAGACTTTGGAAGACGATCATTTCCGGTGATTCCTCATTAGACAAGTACAACTTATTGACCGTGTAACTGATGAGAGTATCCGATGCCCCCGACATATACCAATCGCAATAGGCAGCCAACACACTCATCTCCCATTTTTCCCACGGATTCCAATCCTTGCACCCCCCCGTTCCCCTTTAAGAGGCCCTTACACTTACGAGCTTTCTGTGGTGGCCCTAATCTGGGCACCTGTCGCAACGCTACGCTTCTTGCGTGTACTTGCACGCACGCACGCACCAGTAGCAGTCCGGTTCTGCGAGTGGCTACTGTTCAGAGTGGGCGCTTGTTAAAAGTGGAGTACCACAACGACCAGGGTAAGGGTTAAGTATATGCGCGGGGTAAGGAAAAACGATGGAGAACTGCCTACCATATTTTTTAAAGTATGTGTTGTTTGGTGGAGTTTTTGGTCGACCCTTCGTCAGCAGGATGACATTCGCTGACCTGTGCCGCCCCGAGGAGTCGGCGCTGCCTAGACGTCTACACTGGTTCATTGTTCTGCACCGCCCACACGGAATTATTTAGTAGGAGGAAAATTAATTTTTTGAAAAAAATGTTCTGCACGGAGAGCAGTCAGGTAGTAGAAAAAAATACTCGAAATACTGTTAGATGGGATGCATACGTCTGTCAGTAAAGGAGGAGTGTTAAAACGTCGGTGACTTTGTTAAACAACATCTCGCATTTTCCTACCCCGCGCATACACTTAACTCTTGCCACGACCAGTTCTTGTACTGCCCTTGTTTATTATCTATGTAAATGACCCAATACAGGAAGTGGAGCCCGATAAAGCGCTCTTTGCCGGCGGTATTAAGCTCTGGAGGTGGATAAAAAGATGAAAGAAACTCCAGATATCGCAACAAGACGCAGAAATGCTGCAGGCGTGAAGCGAGATCTGGTGCGTGAAATTCAGTGTCAATAAATGTGTGGCAGTGCATATAATGTCAGCAAGAGGCGGCAGAAATGCACCTCCACGACAGTACCTTTTGGAATATCAATCTGGTCTGGACAATACACGAACTTCGCCCGGTTCGCACCCCTCCAAAAAAACTAAATCCAATCCGAGGTTTGAAACAAAGAGCTAGAAAATTTGTTCAACGGATAGCATCGAGGAGGTGCTCAGAAAAATCCAAGACTTCCTTCGCGAAAACGGGTATCCTGACAGGTTCATTGCAAAGAACATTGCCGAAAGACCGGTCAAACCCGCCACACCGACTGCTGAAAAGAAAACTTTGTTTCTCAAAGTCCCTTTCCAAGGGGACGCTGCGAGTGAATTCCTAAGGAGACGCCTTGATCAAGCTGACCGAATTCTGAATGACACCGTCCATCCCCTTCATAATGAGTTAATGGCTGCAAAATCCTTACGCCCCATGCGTCGATGCTTCCGCCACATCCCTTGCCGCACTTCGGCCTATCGGAATTCCATACTGCCATTTCTAGCCCGGTATCTCACCTGCAAAGATGTTGAAAAACAAAAACTAAAACTCGATCTTGCACCTTAAAGTCCTTTTTTCTTCATTTATAATTATGTCCACCTATCCAATACCTGTTAATCTCTATGGTAATCACTGTGTACTGGAGAACCGTTTTTGCTGAAAGTTTTGAAAGTTATTTTCAAAATAAAGCATTACTCTCTCTCTCTCTCTCTCTCTCTCTCTCTCTCTCTCTCTCTCTCTCTCAAGCTGTCTCGCGAACCTTTCCAGAAGCAAGGGTTCGCATACCATTCTCTACTAACCCTATTTTACGCGGAGAAGGTAAGGATAAGTTGCCACCGCAGACCACCTCAATGTGCATCTATTGCTTCACCTGCTCCTGTGGAGCAGGTTATATTGGTCGCACGAGTCGGCGCTTATCCAAGAGAATACGGGAACACCTTCCGGCATGGCTGCGAAAAGGCGAAACGAGGAGTATAAGTAGCGCCATTCTCGCGCATGTGGTCGATTCCGGACATCGTGTGGACCCCAACGAAACTCTTCGTGTGATTTATAAGGTCCCATCGAGCTACCCTAAGGTACTAGGCCAGCGCCTGTTAGCGACAGCAGAAACGGTCGCCATTAGGTTACAAAACCCAATCCTATGCGCACAGAAGAACCACGTTCAGTCTCCGCGCCTACAGTGGTCGAAGGTCGGCTAACGCTGCAACTCTCCGCGCCCTTCCGTTCTCACCCCGCCCCTGACAGTGACTGCTATAACCCCCCTCTCCCCTCCCCCACATTCCCACACCCGGCCTTTGTTTTAAGGAGAACTTTTATCGATTTCTCTTATCGCTGACATGTTTTACTTCTACCCCGTTCCCATATAACTGTACTGGCCCGACGAGAATGTATCGAAAGCTACGTATGTTTGCCGCCTCGTCTTCTGAATATCAATCACTTTGAACCGTAAGCATGCAAAATGATCTGGGAGTATTCGTTAAAGACGATTTTAGCGTAATAATGCAGTTTTCCAAAGTCGCGGCGCGGGCACTGTCAGCAATGAGTGCGGCACACAGAGCGTTTATAAATCTGGATGAGGATATTCTCGGCATGGCAGATGAAGCATTTGTGCGGACGCACCTGGAATATGTGGTACAGGGTTCGCTGCCGTGGCTTCGGAAAGACAGGTATTCCTGAAGGTGTACAACGACCTACTAAAAAGGTTGTTCCTGAACTTAAAAATTGGATTACGGGCAGCTCTTAGCCGCTTTAACTTTCTGTCCCTTATACTAACGTTTCGGTTGCTAAGACGGCATAATCCTGATGTGGACTGCGAAAATATTTGCGTAGTGGCACCGAAGACGGATCTCAGACGGCACGGTTGCCAACTTTAAGGGGGACCGTGCAGCACCAATCAACCCTCCTTCTTTTCGCAGTCAGTGGAATTCTTTACCGAGGTAATTCTGTGCATTCTCCTACCGCCAGCGTGTTTAAGAGGGGTCTGGATACACACCTGTTAAAGGTCACCCGGAACTCTACAAACTGTTACGGAGACAGGACCCACAATTAAATCGCGGTCTAAAGCGAAAAGAGCACGTGACCACGTACGTCGCAGCAGGCCAAACCAGCTGGGAAATACACGCCTGAAACCAGCCAATTAGCGTGCGCTGCTGTATCGACCAGGCGAGAAACCCTCGCTCACGCGTGCGAGGCCAATCAACGTGCGACACGCCGTAGGCCAGAATATTCAAGAATGACCACTGCGATTGGAGCGCTATTGGCCGGCAGATAAGAGAACGGTCCAAACCCCAGTTAATAGGTGAGAGTTAATGAGCTAAGGGGGCCGCTGCTTTGCCCCGACCCGTAATAAAGGGTTTTCAGAACCTGCCTACCTCTTACATCACCCGTTGGGATAGCACACAAACCCCATCTACTGAGACACTGTTATAACTATAAACAGGCCACTACTTTTATTTCAATAACCCGTTTTGGTTGCATTGATTTTGTCACTGCTGAAGCTATTGCCTGCAAATGCTGAGAATGTGTCGTTTAGCAAATTCTCCATGTTTTTAAAACTCCTGTTTCACAGACAGTCTTGTGCACTTCGCATACTAAAATTACAGTTACTGAAAATATTTGCAGCTTAACGGTTTTTCATGCAGATCTGTACTGTTTAAGTGGAGTTCTCAGAGACTTCTGTCATTGACTCCAAATACACTGATTGATTGATTTAAGACACAATCAGACATACTGAGATCCCAGATGAAGCTAGATGGGAGTGGCTCAGTTTTAGCCATCACAACGGACAGGTCAGTGAGCCCGTGATTCATTAGTGTGACATGCCGGATCTTATTTCGTGGACATACCTGTTGTAGACAAGCCTCAGCCGTCTGTCATGCGGGGCCGGTGGTAGTAGGGGGTTTAACGCTAACCCCCAACCCTGACCCCTAACACTAACCCCCAATCCTGACTCCTAACACCAACCCCTAACCCTGGCCCTAGCTACAACCACTAGCACTAGCCCATAATCCTAGCCCCTAACCCTAACCTCTTACAGGTGTGACTACGAAAGAAGATCATACCGTGTGACAATAGACTTGATGGTGAACGACCGAAAACGGGCGTTAGAGTCCCGATTTCACCCGGCCCCGAGCCGTACGTGTCTGGCTCGCGATGTCAGCTAGGACAGAGGCAGCGCTTCAGGTACCTCTTGTCCTTCTTTTTAATGCTTCGAGAGGCATAGAAAGAACTCAAATGACCCGGTGGACCATCTTCTAAGCCAACGTCAGGCCTCGATCTTGCGACGAAATCTTTTCCGTGTCCATGCTTCAAAAAAGGGATGAATGGAGTTTTATTTGCATAAAAAACTCAAATAAAATAAATAGAAGGGTAGACGCAAAGGCAAACGGGCAGCAACTAAAAGATGAAATGAAAACTGACAACCCTTGTCTTCTAGGGATGGTGCGATGACGATTGGAAGCAACATGAGGAAATTGACGCCAGGGCAACCCAGTCGTGATTGGTTCTTTCAAGGACGACTACTCTTGTGGAGGTGGTTGCGACGCCTGAGACAAGGCTGTCACCGATGCCCTAGAAACTGACTGTGGTACCACAATGGACGGTGTGGGGTTCAGGGCCTGAGATCCCAAGTTAGTACTATTCCCATATCCTGATTGCGCCGCTGGACTTTGCCATGAGGGCTCCCCGGGTGCCGATGCCATGGAAGCCGAATGTGGTGCCACAATGGACGGAGTAGGGTTCAGGGCCTGAGATCCCAAGTTAATACTATTCCCATATACTGATTGCGCTGCTGGACTTTGCCACGAGGGCGCCCCGGGTGCCGATACCATGGAAGCCGAATGTGGTCCCACAATGGATGGAGTGGGGTTCAGGGCCTGAGATCCCAAGTTAATACTATTCCCATATACTGATTGCGCTGCTGGACTTTGCCACGAGGGCGCCCCGGGTGCCGATACCATGGAAGCCGAATGTGGTGCCACAATAGATGGCGCAAAACTTGGGGCCTGGGATCCAAGGCTAAGACTAGTTAGGTATGCCGTTTCTGGAGCCGGGAGTGGTGGTAACGTTTCGCGAGGGCCACCTATTGAGTAGGCACGACTGCCCCTGCTGTAGGGGACCGATCTACGACTCACAAGGCTACCTGTCCCCACCAGCCCCTGCCCATCGTAGATAGACACAGGCTCTGGTTCAGCGTACAACGATCTGTGTTCACGGTTTTCAATTGAAAAAATGCTGTCGCGGATCTCTCGCATCATGCGCTGCATCTCGTCGTCGGCCTCCTCCTCCGCCTCCTGGGCTCGTTGTGCTGCCGCAGCAGCCGCCATCTGGGCAGCAGCCGTTGCCTGCATCTGGGACTGTGAAGGAACGCTCAGAGCTCGGATACTCTCCTTGATAACATCAAAAGTCTCCTGAATGACGGGCTTTGATTCCCGGGCCTTCTTAGCAGCCTGCCTTGCTCGCAATACCTCCTCGCGCATTTCCCTTTGGAGGTTTTCAATACCGTACCTGATCTCCAGTAGGTTTTGCAGGATGATGGGGTCGACTTTGGGCGGGGGCGGTGGAGGTGGCGGCGGTGGGGGCGGCGGCGGGGGCGGCGGCGGTGGAGGTGGAGGTGGTGGAGGGCAACATTTGAGGCGGGCACTGTCCTCCAGCATGCGCATCGTTGTTGCGCCGACCTCCCTCACAAGCGATTGGGTGCAGGCATTCAGTTCCCCCAGAGCCCTCAGAATGACGAGGCTGCTTTCATTGTTTGGCGGCGGCGGCGGAGGCGGCGGAGGCGGACAGGGGTTACAACAAGCTGGGGGTCGGTTTTCAGTACGCTTTTTCATGGCCAACATACGAACGTCTCGAGATAGGGTTTGGGATATACACCCCAGTTGTCGTAGAAATCCGAGAGTTGGCGACGCAGTGGGACATTCCGGGGGTTTTGGAACACAGTCTGAGCCTTGAAGAGCGGCTAGAGACTGGTTGGTGCTGCATAAGGATTCTCGAATAGCTGAACGCACATCATCACTGCCCGGGTGCTGAGGGGTATCATCTCTAGCCTCTTGAATGCCCTGCTTGGGCTGTCCTGAACACACAGACTCCGCCTCTGAGTGATAGGACTCGCGTACAAGGTCGAGCAGCTCAGAACTTTCCTTCTGAACGTCGTCAGCGAGAGAATTGACGGTCCGGCGAATACTGCTGAGTCGTTTGACCTCTTCACCATTCACATTGGAAATATTTTCCACATTCCATGTGAAGTCTTGAAGTGTGAGGCAACTTTCGGAAGCCTCGTCGCTGTCATTCCTGCTGTTGCTGGGACTGCGCGAACGTTTGGTGGGGGCGAAACAAGCGATGCCTTGAAAGGGATTCTTCAGCGGCATTACTGCGGGAGGGGGCGCCCTGATAACTTGGCCGGTGATTCGAGCGAAATAACAGACCGCTTGATGGAAGTCCAAAAAAGAGTCACTTTGGGAACTGCAAGTCTTCAGTGTTGAAGCATTTTGGGGGGGGGGGAGGCCGGATTTCGAGAGGATTCCCCGGGTGTGATGCTCCACCCTTTTCCAACACCCAGCTTCGGCTCTGATCTGGGCACACGTACACAAGGATGTCTTATTGATCCAGTGTTTTAAATAACGCATGCTTTTCGTTCGCCTGATCCCAGGCTACTCTGACCTTTAAAACAGTTGAGCCAGACTGGCTAATGGTTTCTCGCACTCCCAACAAACATAGGTGAACCAAAAGCTATGGGCTGTTTTGCTTATATAGTTGGCGGCAGAAAATGCGGATGGTATGTCTGTCTACTTGAATCTAATCAGGCTCCGTATACATTATACTCTATTCTAATCTAAATATATGTTATCTCACTCATTACAATATGTTCTGCTCCATTGCAATCGAGTGTGATAAAAAGCTGACTTAACAAAGTAAACTTTGTTTCTACGAAGAAGAAAGCGCAATCAATGGAAGGCAACTATAGTAGCCTATGCTCCAGTTCGCCGGAACCTCGTTTATTCTTGTCCACTGTTCATGTTTTTGCTGGTCATTACATAAAAACAGCCGTTTCATACCATCTTTTTTGGTTTTTCGTTGTGTCACTAGGGGAGCACTGTTAGTTGGGTACTTCAGCCCTTGAGACTTGAGACCTTTGTTTAAGACTTGGATGCGCAGTTAGGTACACAGAATATGAGTCTTCAGCGATATCATAACTCCATTCCTACAGCAGTTGAAGAAGAAAGATCGAGTTATTAGAAGGGAGGTATTTCAATCTGATTATTTCGCGGAGACCATATATTTTAGAACGCGCCATACATTTTCCTTATTTCGTGCACAATATATGACTCAGGACATGGAGTTTGAGAGCAGCATCTGACAGTTCGACCGTCATGGCCGACGATGTCCGCTCCACCACAAGGTGAAGTAGTCACGACGAATTGCGTCTGAGTTAGTTTATATCCTTCTCCCCCACCTGGGTTCGATGTCAAGACAGAATTAAGAATATCGGAGGCAGGGAGGGCGCACGTGACTGGAAAGACGCAAACCTGCACCTAGGCATACCACCACACCTCCTGGTTCACAAAAAAACACTTGGCCAGGATTTTTACCAACGACAACACAACAAGTCAGAAAGAGGAGGGTGACTGAACAACCATGCACAGAACTTGTGTACCCAGCGGGAGCGCAAGCGCATCTACCGACATGGAACCAGGTGTCATAGAACTACCAGCGCACACCCGGCTGCGAAAGCCATGGTTTGCTGAATCATGGCATAACGGACGCAAACAAGCCTTAAGACCCAGAAGAGTGACAGTAGCCCTTCCCTTGGCCTGAGCCATCGCCCTTCAAAGGCCGGGTAACCGGTCAGTAAGCGACTGAGGGGCACTATCCATGATACTCACGCCCACATTCGCGAGAGTGCCAGAGATCACGTTAAGAAGGAGCCGTGGCAGCCCACCAGTCCATCATCACACAAAGACACACAGACGAGCAGAATGCATGGAATTAGTTGAGACGTCAGTCGGCAGCCTTCTAAGCCACGGCGCTTGGCTCGCCGTGATAATCTGAGAGCAGTATCTATAAGCCTGAGGGCAAGTGACTACACGGCGCAGTCATTCGGGCGTCCACTTAACTAAAACGTCACACAACACATCTACTTGTTTCATTTAAGTAGCAACCACAGCTAAAAGTGATTTTTAACATAGTAATAACCTCACCCCGTGGCCATGAGGCACAAACCGAATCCACTTTGTCTTATGTATGAATTCATTATCGACTATTACTCGGTCTAAGTAGTTTTAAGCCCTCACACAAATAATACTTTCAGCTATAAAACAGCGGAAACCTCAGTCGACGTTCTATGTCTTTCATCGCATAGTGATTAGCTGGCGGTCAAATTATATCGTAAACATTGTGGATAATAATTTAACTTGAAGGAACCAAGGCAGAGAGGATATTTTTGAGTACAAGTTGGGTATGATTTTTAGATGAGGAGAGATGGATAAGGACGTTTAGACCATCTACTCAGTGAACCCGTTTTCAGCTCATATCCAGTCATTCTGACCTTCTATTTTCATTAGAATGTAGTGAGCGCTCTAAAAAACAGAGTACGATAAATGCTGTAAAAGCCTCTCTTACTTAATTTAATCGGGCACAAGGTACAACGCCACTTGACAGAACACTTTCGCAAACCCTTCACCATAGACAGCAACATAAGTAGAGAGAGACCACAGTGTTTGTGAAGTGCACTGGATATGCAAGCACAAATTTCCTGAAATATCAGCATCCTCATTGGCACAGTTGCAATTAGTTGAAAATTAACGAATTCCAAGAGGTCCTTGACTTACGGGAGCGCTCGCTAAATTAGGGTCTAGTGCGGTTTGATTGGATGTCGCATCCCGAAATACATTGTCCCAAAAAGTTGTGCGGGCAACTTTTCGTTTGGAGCACCCGTTAAGGTTATTACAGTCCGGAAGACCTGTATTCTGGATCGGTGCATTGCGTTTCAAAGAGCTAAAAGAGCGGCCCTGCGCAATTATTTAGTGGACGTTTGGATGGTTACCAATGATGCTCAGTATTTTCGCCATTTATGACGCTTTCTTGAACACTTTGTTTTTCAGACGATCACAATCATGGTGACAGACGAGGACAACAAATAGCCATCTAATTGTTATATTCTCTCTCCATCATAAAATGTCTGTCCTGGAATTCGGAGTTGAGATGTTCGTTTGGCGTCGGCACCTGGTACTGGCCAGTAACAACGATAATATCAAGCATGTACAAAATTTATAAACTCAGTCTATGATGATGGAGGACCAGTGGTACCATCTGCTGCATCTGTGGGCGCAGAACCAACTAGAATGCCTTTCAGGTGTTGGTCTGTTGTTGTGTCAGAGGTGACTAACGTTTTGAGACAGAGCCTCAGGGGTGGGGAGAGTTGGGCGGGTTCTATTTGATTCTCTGTTTCATATTGTTTGCTTTACAGGAGTCGTCCTGTGGCGGTCCGTTCCTGAGCTTCGTTCGGCTGCGGCCAATCGGTGAAGAGAGAAATATCGATCGGCCTCACGGTGTGGATGAGCCGAAACTCGCCACACACGCACCTTTAGTGACTGACAGGCTTGTTGGGCCTTATTCTGAGAAATAGGATTGAAGAGGAACGTGACATCAAAAGACACCATGAGTCCATTCGGCAAGAGAATTACTCCCTTGATTTTATTCCGAAGCTGTGCTAACGAGCTGAATAGGGTGTGGAACGACTATGGAACGGCTCTTCTCCACTAGCGCGTTAACAAGATGCTTTTTTGGCCTTCAATCCCTCCAGTTCATCGTGTTCAATCATCTAGAGTATCGCTAAGTCATGAAGAGTGACGACACTTGGCATCGGGTACGGCTTTGTGTCTTGTTTGTTTGATTGAGGACCAGCGCCATTGATTGAGGAAACCGCCATTGGCCTCCCGTCCAGTTTGCCCATCCACTTTGGGCGTTTAAGTCTGCTGAATTTGGACATGCGACAGAGCACCGTATCGAGGAGTGCTTCCGCAATGGGGAGACGTCAGGAATCTTGAAGGGAACATCAAACAGGCCTACTCAGTAATAGTGACTTTAGAATGACAGTTACTTTGGCATAGTAACAAACGGCAGAGAAGACCTCAGAAACAAAACGTGCATACCTCTTCAGGTTACTCGGACGTGCCCGGTGCTTATAGATTCCTCTGGCTGACTGCAGAACAGGGCTTTTGCAATAGTTCTGTTTGAAAAGGCTTCTGGCCACGACTTCACCGCTCACTTACATGATGTGTCGGTCTTTCAGCAGCCTGACAGACCTGTTGATCCCGCGGTCGCCCACCCATGTCGCTTTCAGTCAGCCTAACGCCCCACTGTCAATCAATTGATTGTGCCGCGTCATGATCTGGCCTTGCGGGGGCGGGGGCTTGACGCCAATCATTTATTGGCTGCAGGTGGGCAAAACCCAGGCGCATGCATGCACTTCGCGCCGGGACTAAGAACTTTAGCGATTATCACCCGGCTAGTGAGAAGACTTTCTGCAGCTACATGCCGGGCTGCGTGTAAACTCTTTCACCTCAGAAGACGAGGTGGCGAGCATACGTAGCTTTCGATAAATTCTCGTCAGGCCAGTACAGTTATATAGGAACGGGGTAGAAGTAAAACATGCAAGCGATAAGAGAAGTCGATAAAAGTACTCCTTAAAACAAAGGCGGGGTGTGGGACTGTGGGGGAGGGGGTGGGGGTGGGGGTGGGAGTAATAGTAGTCATTGTCAGGGGCGGGGTGAGAGCGCAAGTGCGCGGGGGAGTTGCACCGTTAGTCAACCTTCGACCACTGTAGGCGCGGAGCCTGAACGTGGTTCTTCTGTGCGCATAAGGTTGGCTTTCGTAACCTAATGGCGGCCGCTTCCGCTGTCGCTAACAGGCGCTGGCCTAGTAGCTTAGGGTAGCTCGATGGGACCTTATAAATCACACGAAAAGCTTCGCTGCGGTCTACACGATGTCCGGAATCGACCACATGCGCGAGCATGGTGCTGCTTATGCTCCTCGTTTCGCCTTTTCGCAGCCATGCCGAGAGGTGTTCCCGTATTCTCTTGGATAAGCGCCGACTCGTGCGACCAATATAACCTGCTCCACAGGAGCAAGTGAAGGAATATATGCACATTGAGGTGGTCTGCGGTGGCAACTTATCCTTACCTTCTCCGCCTAAAATAGGGCTAGTAGAGAATGATATTTGAACCCTCGCTGCTGTGAAGGTTCGCGAGACAGCTTGATCAAGGCGTCTCCCTAGGAGTTCACTTGTCGCGTCCCCTTGGAAAGGGACTTTGAGGAACAAAGTTTTCTTTTCAGCGGTCGGTGTGGTGGGTTTAACCGGTCTTTCGTCAATGTTCTTTGCAATAAACCTGTCAGGATACCCGTTTTCACCTCAGTAAAGTTTGTCCAACCAACCCTGCCTCCCTGACTTTTGATTTTGGAAACTTCTTATTCATATTGACCCAACTGTGAAAAACTCGGCGCCTCGGTGGGATTCAAACCCACGCCGTAAGGGGAAGGCTTTAGTACAGTCAACGCTCTGCCAAAATATCTATGAATTACGTGAGCCTGGTAGTCATCTGGTGGATTCTAGGTGAAGTACTTAGGAAATCCTGCTTGGGCAGTCAACTTACTGTATCAGATTTGGTGGATTCCAGACGTTGCAGTAGGTTGGGCGGGTAACTTGACCCAGATGTAAATAAACTCGAGTCGTCCGGCGGGGCCTCGTAGCTCAGGTGGTTAGAGCGTTGGCTGCGCTAAAGCCTTCCCCTTACTGCGTGGGTTCGAATCCCACCGAGGCGCCTCGGAGTTTTTTACAGTTGGGTCAAGATGAATTATTCAAAATCTGCCAAAATATCTATGAAACTTCCTATTGTCAGCAGATACGAAACAGACCTCGTTCGAACACTTGTTCGATAACAGTGGCGCTCAGCGGCACCAAATTTAATAGCCGAGCACACACACACAGAGGGGTAGGGAGTGTGGTCATGTTGGTGTCCCATGGCCTCATTCCGCAGCGTCCTTTCTCACAGCCTGAATTATTCCAGCTCCGGTTGTCATTTCTGTAATTTTTTTTCTAGAATATTCTCCCGCCTCGGCCACAGTTTTTTCTTGCTGTACATCACCCCAGTAGCTAGGGTAGCTTTGAAGCTGTTATGAAGACCTTCAGTCGGTTGGCAAGTCAACCACGCCGCAGCCTCTGCCACTGAAAGGGTCTGTTGGTATGACGACACGACAGTTCGACCGTCGTTGCCAACGATGTCCACCGTGTGCTCCACGGGAAGGTGGGAGCGGACACGGTGACTGGCGCGTAGGTTAGTTTATAGTGGCAGTGAACTTGCGCAGCATCTACCGCACCCTCCCCCCAACCGCTCATCTGAACCCAGCGTCAAAGCATATTCAAGAAGACCGGAGGTGGGGAATGACGCAAGTGGATGTCGCGGCCAAACACGCGATTAGGCGCACCAGCACACCTCCTTGTCGAAACCTACAATCCTGGAGTAGCAGACGCTTACAGACCTTTAAGTTGCTATGGTAATGACGCGTGGTCTATCAGAACACCGAGAAAGCCTGATGCCAAGTAGATGTCTGAAGTGTGTGTCTTTCTCTCAACGAAACTCTCAGCTAACCCCATGAACACTTCAGCTTTTAACAAAGGCCTAGACGAAGTGTAGTTTGCATGTTGTTATTGTTGAACAGGAAAGCCTACAGCGCACCGGCAGGTTCTGTCAAATCGCGCGGACCCTAGTCTCCCGATCATTAAAACGACCGATTGAGTCGTGAATCGAGCGACAGAGGTTTCGGGGGACGGCTTTCCAGAGAGTGCGTTTTTTTCTGATTACTAGAGGTCCCCGGTCACTTCTGCGGCATATCAGCTTAAGGTTTTAATGGTGTGGAACATTTGGCACATGTACGTGGCCTGGAATGCAGGCATCCCAAGAACGGGATAGTTTTTCAGTTGGTCTTCGTTGAAGGCTGTTCCACCATCCCCTACCTGTGTTCGTGTCTGTTGGCTCAAGGCTAGGCTAACGGGCGGATCCCATCCTCGCGAGGTTGAGCACACTGAACCTGATGCATAGCCGTTTACAGATAGTGAGTACCTCTCTGGCTAGTCCGGACAACCCTTGCCTGCTTACTGGGATGGTAACCACGCGGACACCTTTCAGGAGCAAATCGGTAGGATGTTTATTAGGAAGAAACAAAACTAAGAAATCTCCAAAGCATGTAAAGAAAGGAAAGATGGAAACAAAAATCAAATGTAAGATGAACGGAAAATGAAATAAAAACAAGCATTCACCGTCGGTTTGGAATGATGAGGGGGGCGTTGAACAGTGATTGCAAAAAGACAGTAGTCAGTAATCTAAATACGCCCACACTAGTTGCCTGCAGCGGCGTGCGTGGCGACGACGACGGTGGCCCAGAAGATGGCGTGGCGTTCGAGCTGGGAGATCTCACACTACAGTTCCTCTACTGCACTGAGTGTGCATGCGGAGACTGCAAACACCTGTCAACCTCTAGGCGGGAAGCACAATTTACTCATCCTCAGACGACTCTGTGTCCTCGGGGTCCTCTAGGGCGAAAACGCTGTCACGGATGTCTCGCATCAGGTGTTGTATCTGATCCTGAGTCTCCTCCTCAGCTTCCTGGGCTCGTTTTGTGGCCGCAGCAGCGGCCATCTGTGCCAAAGCCACGGCGCGCGTCTGAGAAGGTTTTGGAGTGCTCAGAGCTCGGATACTCTCTTTAATGACGTTGAAGGTCTCCCGCATAGCCGGTTGTGCATCCGGGGTCCTCTTGCGCGACTTGCGTGCGCTTTGTGCCCTCTCTCGCATGCCCCTGTCGATGCTAGTAATGCCATACTTGATCTCCAGCAGTGCTTGCAGAATGAGGGGGTCGGTATCCGGTGGGGGCGGAGGTGGTGGCGGCGGTGGCGGTGGTGGTGGTGGCGGTGGCGGAGGCGGCGGTGGCGGAGGAGGGGGGCAACAGGCCCGGCGGATACGATCCTCCATCATGCACGTTGTTGTTTCGCTAACGTCCCTCATGAGCGTTCTAGCGCAGGCATTCAGTTCTCTCAGTGTCTGCAGCATAGTCAGGTTACATTCAGTGTTTGGCGCAGGGTTGCAACAGGCGGACGGTTGGTTGGCATTACGTTTGCTCATGGCCAGACTGTGCATGTCTGTGGAAATGGCCTGAGAAATCCAGCCCAGCTCCTGCAGGGATTCGAGATTGGGAGACAACTCGCAACCCGCCGGCGACAGCTTTGTACAACAATCGGCCAGTAGGGGGGAGGGAGACCGTTGGCTAGTACAACTGCCGGGGCGTTCTGAAGTCACCGACTGAGCTGTAGTACTGTTCGAACGTCCTGACTTTGACAATTTCCAACGACCTTTTCTTGCCGGCTTGAGTTGCGCTGAAGATGGGCAGTCCGAATCAGTTACCTGTGATTCACGGGATCGTTGTACCAAGTCGAGCAGGCTATTGCTCTCCTGCTGGACTTCCTGAACCAGACACTCGATATTCTGACGGAGGTCACACAGACGATCGCCACAGTTGGTCTTCACGGCTACTGTAGTGGCCGGCGTTTCGTCTTTCCACTTGATGCTTTGTTGTCGAGGCGCGGATTCCGAAGTCCTCACTTTCGTATTCACCGCTTTATGCGGTTTCTCAGTCTGACTGGGTTTGTAGCAGATGGAAGAAAGTGTAGCCCCGGAATTGTTCCTTTGCGGTATTTCAGAATGATCTTTTCGAGGATGCATCAGAAAGAATTCGTATAGTCGTCACTTTTATGAAAAGTTAACTGACTGCTTGGCAGTGCCGCAGGAAGTATTATTCCGAGTGATGGAAATATTTAAAGTTGCCGCATTATACGAAGTCTTTCCTCTTTGATGAGGCGCTGTGCTTGGAACATAAGTTGACCACGTGCACGGCAGGACGCCTGATCGATCGCGAGTCTTAAATAAAGCATGGTTATCATCGGTTGCGCGTCTTACGACGGCTGTACCGAGACACTCTTAGGAGGAAAAGGTGGTGGCGGTGGTAGTCTGGGGTTCACAGAAGTTGTCACGCCTCGTGCGCCCGGCAGTACTATCTTAGTGGTGGTGGGGATGGCGGCGGCGGCGGTGGTGATGATGATGGTGGTGGTGGTGGCGGCGGTGGTGGTAGTAGTGGTGGTGGCGGCGGCGATGATGGTGGTAGTGGTGGTGATGATGGTAGTAGTAGTGGCAGTATCTGAGCCTTGGGTACAAAAAGAGTCGCAGAGAACGTAAATCGGCCTCCGGGTTTGCAGTGCAAGAGTTCAAGATGAGCTTAGGTGTTGCTACTTACTCTGGCGCAGGATTCCAGTCGCAGTTGGGTTTTAAAGTTTGCGCACATTCTCCAGACAACAGTGAGTCCGCGTGGGGAATATGCATCCTCTTCTCTCTCTCTCTCTCTCTCTCTCTCTCTCTCTCCTCTCTCTCTCTCTCACGCTCTTCGGTTTCGTCATTCAAAATCACTCCTGATGAGAAAACCAACATTCCAGGACGAACATTCGAACTGTAGAAGAAACAGTTTTTGGAACTCTTCTTTTGCACTGGATCTGGAATCCATCTCCAGGAAGGGAAGAGAGGTTATACAATCAGTCCTTCCCGTCGTCGTGGTTGTCTGTATCACTCCGGGAGGCAGCTGCAAGTTATGGACGCGGATGAGTCCTCCAGCATGGCTTCGTACCCAGGTCTAGCTGATCTTCATGACCGTAGAACCATCGCCAAAGCGAGTCGCAACTCACGCGGTTGTGACCTCGTTCAATAATTGTGACCAGGTCTAACGGGTAGGTGTAACGGATGAAGCCACTCATCTTTACTGATGGTACGCGTTCTCCCACCCGCTCCTCCATTCTCCGTTTCTATCGTTTCGTTGCCTTGACCGCAACTCTGCTAGATGGAATAACGGACTTCTGACGCTTCCTGCTCTGGTAGTGAGTCCTTCGGCGCCGTCTCCCGCATGCGGGCGATTCCAGTTCGCAGTGTGCTGATGAGATGTCGGCTGCCGGCTTCTGAAGTCTGCCAGACGTGAACGCAAGTTTGCCAACTTCTCCTCACCATCCAGAAGCATTTTATCGAACCGAATTTCACCAATGCCTCGCCGCCTGCTATTCTTAGCCCTCGCAGATTAGATGCTTTTTCCTATTTGAGCGTACAGCGATCCTCACGTCGCTCGGAGAACAGCCACTCGGGCGCGGTCGGTCAACCGATAACTTACGCGAGCAGAAAACAGATGCTATGAATGATAGGCATTGTAGGTGAGTGGAGGAGGGTCTGCCAACAAAAAGACGAGCGGATGCGTGACCAACGCAGTCTTATAAATACTGAAACCTAGCGAATCTCATTAGCCGTCTGTCTGACGGGCGGGCTCTCTTTCTCTCACAATCGCTCCCTGTCTCTACGTTAATGATTTACAAATTTGGAGGTGAAGCACTGGGCGAATAAAGTCCTTTGTCCAATGATAGTTTAGATAAAGGCCAGCAATTAAAAGTACAATCGACATAGGTGAGGTAGGCTGGAAAATGCAATTATGTTTTATTAGGCCCCGTCAGCGATCTCGTCGTTCCAACGGTTGAGATGAGGACTATTAATATCGAGGTAGCGCTTCGCTGAAACACTGTTCTCCGGTTTTGTCTTTGAAGTCTTTCAACTGCCATCTCAGGCGGTCGTCTGTTTAAAAAAAGACGAACAGCCTGCAATGAAAAGCTGAAACTACGTAGGCAATTACGAGAAGCCGGCCAGTGCGGTAGCATGGAGGTGCGGATGAAAAGTTCGATTGAAAGTTCTACGTATACATAAATAGGTATTGGTGCCCGAATAGGAGTACACCACACCGTGGCTTCTCAAAGCCAACAAAGTTCGCATTGATGACAGGGGTCACGACTAGCCAACCACCTGTTGAAGTTGGCCAAGCTACAATAGCAGGAGGGGTGACGACAGAGTTTGGGCATGGAGGGATGCAGAACTGTTCCGGAAGCTAAACTACTCGAAAAGTAGTATTTCGTATGTTCAAAACTGGAGATGACCATTCGGTGGTGGTCAATTATGTGACATCAGGTAGGATTTTCCAAACGGCAAAATAATTTCGGCCCATTTAAACGAATGAATCCCTATCTGCGTTATTACTGCACTTTAGGGCATCAAATCGCACAGATCTGCTAAGTTGACATTTAGGGATTGATAAAATGTCCGGTTTTCCTAAAATAACCTTTGTTTCCGCAAGTTGATTACCACGGTTAGCATCGGACATAAAACAAATTTTTAAGTTCGGCAAAATCCGTTTATTAAAACTCTCGCTGGTAAATTAATATCCCTTCAATTAAACAGTCACTCAGATGCGTAACCGGAGTCTAGGACCTGTATCAGCATAAGAAATTGCACGAATCTATTCCAACGTCCACTTTCGATAAAATTTACTGATATTTTACTTGATACCATTACGTAAACACCATTTCTGCACAAAAAGGACATTTCATTGAAGGATGTGGATGAGCGAACAAAATACGCAAACTTAAAGACGTCCATAAATTCTCGCATCAGTTTCCGTTATCAGATTTCAAGAGATAGGTCACGTACTGTATTTGAATTCCACCCAACCATTGCATCTGAAATGCAGAAATACTGTTAGGGGTTTCAACACTCCAGATTCACAGGTGTCTCTATGCCCGCAGCAGGCCCCTCAGTCTTATGTGATTGTTCGATTGTCGCGGTCAACGAGATGCCCTACCGTCGGGGAAGGCGGGCACAAGAGTATCTGTCGTGAAGTGGACTTATGCCACACCGTTATTGCTCCCTCCTTCCCCGCCCACCGTGCTCCGATGGTACGACAAAGTCAGGGTTACCGTCAGTCAGTCAGTATATATGGAGTAAACGACTGAAGCCCTGAAAACTCCATTTAGACGGTAAGGAAAAAATAGTTAAATTGCGAAAATTTAGCTTGTAGTTTTTGTAAGGAGAATTCCTAAATCTAATGATGGAACATAAATGCGAAAGGGGTATGGTATTCGCGAAATGATTGCGAAGAACTTTATTCACCGCATTCGGACTGCGAAAATTTCCATATGGGCTAAGTTTAACGCACAAAAAAGAATCTGTTAAAATCATGTTAGTAGTATATTTGTAGTCATTTCAGTAAACCGTTAGATCAGGCTTCGGCAGTTTGGGTTGCCTTTCAGCAGATGAGTATCCAGTTGTCTCTTGAACACGCTCACGGTAAAGGAATTAACAACATACTCCGGCAAATAGTTCCATTGGCGAATGACCCCCTGTGAGAAGAAGGAGGAACGTTGATTTGTGTGACACAGTTCCCTTTTAAGCTGGTAATCATGTCGTCTGAGATTAGACTTGGAGGCCACTTTAAAAAAACGTTTCCCGGTCGACATCCAGATTAGGTCCTTTTACCAACTGGAACGTTGCTATGAGGTCACCTCTGTCCTGCCCGTAGTGGAGGGGATAGAGGTTCAAAGCCGTCAGGAATTGCTCGTACGCAAAATTGTTGAGACCATGAACAGCCTTTGTAGCATGCCGTTGTACACCTTCAAGGATATCTATATCCTTGCGAAGCCACGGCCGTCAAGCCTGTACCGCATATTCCAGGTGCGGCCGCACAAATGTCCCATATACTTTATCAAAGACATCCGTATTCAAGTGAATAAACGTTTTTGCGTATCACGCTCATGACTGACCTTGCCCGAGCAGCGATTTTAGAAAACTGCGTGGTGACGTTTACACCGTCTTTAATGAATACACCGAGATCTTTTTGCACATCTGCGGTTTTAAGTGGTTGATTGTCCAGAAGATACTGTTGTGAGGGTGCATTTGTTCTTGGCCTCGCTGATACTGCATGCACTACGGCACATTTTTTGACGTTGTATTTCATGCACAATCTCTTGCTCCATGTGTGCAAATTTTCTACGTCCTCTTGTGGTCGCTTGACGTCATCTTCGTCTTTAATTGCTCTCCAAAGTTTGAGATTGTCTGCAAAGAGCGCTATGTCCGATTTCACTTCCCGTACTAGGTCATTTACATAGATAGTGAATAGGAGCGGTCCAAGAACTGACCCCTGTGGGACTCCACTTGTAACAGGCTCCCATTCTGAGCAGTAGCCACCCGCAATGACTTTTTTGTCCACGACCGTTTAGGAAATCTTGAATCCAGTTTAGAATATTTCCTCTTATCCCTACTCCTGACAGCTTTAGAACGAGGCGCTCCGGTTCTTGGGTCCAGTGCGGTCCTTCTACGCGTATCACAACCGATCCGACCTCCCTATTGCTCATGCACCGGACTACGTTCAGGCGAGGAGGCTATCGGGTCTCGTGTAGATGGTAGTGTCAAAAACGTCACGTTAAGGGGCCATTGCAGCCTCATCCTTAGTCGCTTGATGGATGGGATTGCACCGCCAGTGGACAGCCTCCCAAGTCATGGCTGATGACTTGTCATTACAGAATGGAGCTCGTTAGCTGCATTTTACTTAGGAAAGAGCTGATATGCCGTAAAAATATGTCCCCATCTATCGGCGTGACTCTTCCGTAGACGACATGGCGTATCGTCCATGCGGCGCCCAAATTCGGGTAAAGAAAATAATCGTCAATTACTGCAGACAAACTGAAAGTCCGGCCAGTGACTGGGGTGTGTGACTGGATAAAGGGGACATTATCAAGCCAAATAATGGCTGCTGCCCTTCTCTCTTTGTTGATCTACTTCCGTGATTGATGAGAGTTCATTGGGAAATATCCTAAAAAGTGCATTGTCAAGGAGAGCCACTACACAAAGGGATACTGGGGTGTATTTTTCTTTTCAGTACACAACTAAGCCATTTTCTAGAACCTTCTCATTGTAGTACTCGGCGATTGTGTGACCAAGGACATTGTCACCACCGTTCGCACCCATTCGAAAGTCACTGGGGAGGGGAGGTCATTTGTGTGGGGAGAGCTAGACACAAAGAGGGAAGATCACGTCTATTTACAACAAATATAGTGGGAAGGGGGAAGTGGGGGAGGCTATACCGACACACGTCTGATAAAGTTAGACAATAAAGGAGGGCCGCAAACCTACGAGCATTCCAGCCGGAAAGATACGGCTAGAGGCTATCTGCAGAAGAAAGTTCGGCGGATGACTATAACATGAAAATACATTGATTCTCGCCGCTGATTCAGGCGCGTCGGAGTGACTGTGAGCTCGATGTTAATAGCCGAAATAACATCCCTGACGAACTCAACTGCGCCTCGTAGTCTGGGCTTGCGCAGACGCTCGCTTACTCACTTTCATATAACTCTTCTGGTTGACTTTAGAGTCGTTTCTGCTCTAGAAAACAACGGGAACTGGCCCCCTGAAGTCCGTCCCCCTGATTTTGAACTTGGGATCCTCGTTATCGTCGCCCGCATGATATCGACAGCTGTACATTTATGCGCAAGACTGGCTCCGTATAGGCGTCTGAGAGGAGCATGGGTAACGAGAGTCACGACATCCATGCTAATCATTGACTCTGATATCCAGCTGGATAGATTCACCGTTGACAACCTTGTTCTCATTGTTTGTTCTCCTTCTAAAAAGAAGGGTGGTGTTGTGAGACGTGAAGCCTCTGTTAGGCTATGGGTTGCGATACAAACCACATTTTTAAAATAAAACAGCAGTTGGACCTGCCAAAAACCAGTCTCCGCGACCAAGACTCATTAAGGTCGATGTTTACTTATATTTAGCCAGTTGAGTAGAGGTTGGGATATGGAGCCAGATTTTCCTAGAAGGACCTAAGATTAGTACGTTTTCATTTCAATCCTGGTCAAGTGTTTGTTGTGGACCAGAGGGCATGACGGTACGCCAATGGGCGGCCTCAGTCGTGTCAGTCATCTCTCACATCCGGTCTTCTTGACCAACGACCCGGGCGGCAGCGGCGGCGGCGGCGGCGGCGGCGGCGGCGGCGGCGGCGGCGGAGGAGGAGGAGGAGGAGGAGGAGGAGGAGGAGGAGGAGGAGTGGGATGCTACGGAAGTCTATTATCACTGTGAAAGGAATCACGCAAATGTCACTGTGCCTGCTGTCACCCTTCGGTTACGACGGTCGAACTGTCAGGTTTTCTACAAAACACAAACAGTAGATGCTAGAAAGAGGCACCCGAAACCGACAGCAGCTACATCGTCTAAATAAATAGAATAGCGTTGTACATGTACACCAACACCACCTGTTGGAGTGTGGCAACCGCGTTACACATGCCAAAATTACCGAGTTTCAAACAAGAATAGGTTTTGTCGAAGGTCGAAGGCCGTGTTGGGTCGATCTTTGGCTGACCGACCATTTCACAGGCATCGTGGTCTCTTATGACCTCTCTCAGTTTTAATGTCACTGGTTGAACACAACGTGAGTTGCTCGCCTGTTGGTACCTCACGGCCCGGCGGCTACAGTAGGAGGAAATGGACTAACTTTAAGGTACTCGGCCATTTTATAATGTGAGACAATGCATTATTTTTGTTGGCCAAGGTGAGGGTTGGATGCATCGCGTCTGAAAGTCGACATAAGTGCTCGGCAAACTGTTTTGGCGTTTCCGCTGGTCTACATTACCTTTTCCGATAAACAGCATAGGTCGGAGGAATTTAGTAAACCGGTCGCAAAAACATTCTATGGATGTAGAAATAGATTGTTAACAACGACAAGGGAGACTGGGATGGCTGTTTCTGGCTTATTGGCCGTCCTCAGCCAGTCATACCCAACCCCGAAGTGTGGAACACCTGGGGTTCAAACTTGCGACCTGTCGTTTGGGAGTTCAACGTCCTAACTACCGAGCCACAGGCTCTTTGTTTTGAATATGAATGTGTAAACCGTCAGACCTCCGTCAAGGGCTGGGGTCCAACTGATTTAAACAGTGCACGACTCTGTTCATGGCTAAGAACTTCTCGTAAGTAAAAATTGGCTCCGTGGAGTCGAACCTGGAGATTTTCTTGTCCATCGCATTGTGGAGGAGCTGATGGTCTTGGATTCTGTATGCCTGTACTCCACGTACCGCGCAGGGGTGAGTTCGTACAAGGCGCGCTGGTGACCTTGCTCGTGGTACCTCCTCTGTTCCCCAACTCGTATTTTGGTTCATCATGTCGCCATCTGGCGTAGTTAAGTTTAGTTTTACGAAGGGAAAGATAGGTGAACGCCTTCGAGCTCCCTACCTGTTACAGATTGTCTACGAAAAGGCGCCGATAAGAGGAAAATTGAGAGAGAGAGAGAGAGAGAGAGAGAGAGAGAGAGAGAGAGAGAGAGAGAGAGAGAGAGAGAGAGAGAGAGAGATTGTTAACATAATTGCATGAGAAAGGTAGGGAACTGTCTGCTGGTCCAAAAATGGCAAACACGAACGACTACTCACACTTTGTAAGCGGTGTTGGAAATGTAAGTTAGATGGCTGGTTACGTGAGGGCTTGTGCGACTGGTAGTTGGGCGGCTTAGTACGTGTCAAGTCCACACATTGGTTCTTGCTTTACCCGCGCGTTGTTCTAGGGGATGACCGCGCAAAGTGGGCGTGTTAGCCCGAGTAGAAAAATTTACTGGCGACAAAGCAACAGTCTGCTTGGTGGAAGGTGCCTTTCAAATGTGACCTAACAAAAAGATCTTGGGATCAACGTTGTGTCGATTCTTAAGCCTTCCTCTCAGTGCGTTAGGGCGGCCAAAACGGCAACCAGTGCTCTCTTTGCCATCAAACGAACTTACGTAGACATAGACAAAGAGTTATTTGGAAAAGTATACGGAGTGTTCATTCGTTCGCACCTGGAATATGGAATCCAAGCGTGGCGCCCGCGGCTGAAAAAACTATAAGTTGCTAGAAAGAGTTCAGAGGAGAGCGACAAAATTTGTGAAAGGCCTCAGGACTTTACCTTACAATTGCCGACTTAGTAAACTTATTCTCTTTCCTCTTGAGTACAGGCAGGTTCGAGGTTATCTCATACAGGCGTATCGGATATTGAGGAACCTGGACTGTGCCCTACACCTCGACGATTTCTTCACCCTGGCCACAATAACAAACCTGCGTGGAAACTTCCTAAAACTTAGAGGGTCCCGATGCCGCCTGGACGTTCGAAGATTCTGTTTTTCACAGCGAGTCGTCGGTGCCTGGAACGGGTTTCCCGAGGACGTAATAATGGCGGATACTACGGAGACGTTCATGCAAAGACTAGATGTATATTTGCTTGGACAATACCGCTTGTCTGGACAGAACAGCCCTGTGGTGCCAAACCAACGCCTTGCATACACCTACCGCTAATGCGGATGACTGTCATTGCATTTTACCGATATCATCTACAACTGAATGTGTTTGAGTTTTGGCACTGCATTTTCGATGAAAAATATTATATTTAGTGTATATATTACTGGCAAAATTTTAGTACCGTGTTTATTTAAACTTACATATTGCATGACCGATTTAGTCGCCTTCGCGCAGTTAAGTGTTCGTTTGAGTGAAGATGCAATCCACACACCCAAGTCCTTCTGACTGTTAACTTGTTGCAGTGATGTGCTGGGGCTGAGGGTCCTCCAGCTGCCGAGTTGAAGAAAGTTGCATTTACTTACATTGAATGGCCTAAGAAAGCGCCTCAATCAATCCTCGAGCCTGTTCCAGTTTGTTTGCAGGTGGTCTGCGCCTGCCGCATTGTAAATAACTTTCCACAATTTTATGTCGTCAGCGGACAGGACGGCATCACTGTTCAGGTCTCTGACGCAGTAATTTATCAAAACAAGGAATAACCTGGGGCCTTAGAATGAACCCTGTGGGGCGCCTCTGAGGACTGCTGGTATCTGACCAGCACCCTTTAGGACCGTCCAGTCAAAAAAATTCTGTATCCGTACAAGGTGGCTTCCACGAACTCTTACGTTGCGCAGTTTATGCAAAGGACATTGATAAGGAATGTTGGCGAAGGCTTTTTTGAAGTCGATGTAGATGGCGTGCACCGTATGGCCTTCTTCAGTGCTTTGGTACAACGTTCGAGTGAGAAGAGCAGATTCGCGAGACAGGACCTACCACTTCGAATGCCGTGCTGGGCACCGGAGGGGATGTGATTCTGCTCGAGGAACTGCATCAACACTTTCTAATTATTTTCTCCATGATTTTGCAACAGATGGAGGTAAGGCTCACGGACCTGTAGTTATTTGCAAACGCTCGACTTCCATTCGTAAATAGTGAAGTGACGGTAACGGACTTCCGATCGGAGGGTAGGCACACAGGAGTAAATGACGCTTGGAAGAGCAAGACTGGTAGTTTGGCCGTTTCGGGAGCTAGCTCCCTCAGCAGCTTGGTCGGGATTGCACCAGGGCCTGGGAAGTCGATTCCTTCAGGTTTAGCAACTCTTCCTGAACGACTGTTTCGGTGAAGAGGACTGGTCCAACGGTGGGCGTTTCTTTGTCTTACGGACTGAAAAAACTGAGAGAGAGAGAGAGAGAGAGAGATGTTCAGCCTTATCCTTGTCATCTGAGTTTTCCGTTTCCTCGGCCGTTCACAGCAGTGGGATGGGGTCTTTGTTCCGTGTGCTCTGTCTTATGTAGCTGTAAAGGACTTTGGGATTAACCATGGCACGGTTCAAAAGATCCTTTTCGAAGACTTTCCGATCTCTGGCGATGAGAATTTTGACTCGGTTTCTCAGTAACTTGTTACTGTTTATGAACTCAAGCATCCGATAAATGATGGATCTTTTCCATAACTTCCTCTGCTTGCTAACTTCCTTTTTCAAGGATGGAGTCAATCAGCGGAGTCTGCTTGTTGGTCTTCTTCGCATGATTGGGCAGCGAATGGAGATGTGGCTATGGAATATCACTTTGAACTGACAACAAACCTCGTCGATATCGCTGGAGGGTTTGGATGCCCAGTCAATAGGAAGAAGATCATTTTTCATCTGTTTGAAATCGCCACGCCAAATATTGGGTCGGGAATTAAGAAGTTGTGCCGGCAGGGAGAACAAGGTTTATCGCCACATGAGAACTGCATAATCACTGTGACCTAATGGGGGGGGGGCAATTCACAACCTCGATGTTGTCAGACAACTTATTGAACACAAGGTCGAGGCAGTTCATCTGTCGGCCCACACGAACTTTCGTCGGAAACACTACGTGTTGGGCGAGAAGCTGTTGGTAGAATGCTGTTTCAGAACGGTCACTGGAGGCCGAGTTCCAGTCCGTGTGAGGTGCGCTGAGGTCCCAAGCGATGAAAGTATTCGGCCGTGTAGAAAATAATTTAAGTTCATCTAGCAGTTGGGCATCAGCTTCAGGGTCATTTATCGGGGGACGATACACCGTTAAGATATCGAGGCTTTAAGAGCCCGGTGATCTTATGGTCAGCCATAATGCTTCCGTACTACAAGTCCGCTTAGCAATTTTTGGCGAAACATACGAGCCATTTACAACAAGTATTGCTCTCTTTTTAGGGACAGACAGGGTGAAATTTTTGTTAACCACAGCAAAGTCCAGCGAAAGGGTAATCCAACATAGGCAATGTTAAATCTGCGAACTGATCTTCTTTTACGGAACAGGGTATTTTCAATACTCAGTACCCCGGGACTGCAGAAAGGTTACAAGGGAATTCACGACTGCAAAGCGGGGAGGTGGAGCTGGGAGCTGGGAATACGCCCGTCTCGTATTTGTACTAAGAGAAATCGAACACTAACGCCGCTAGTTCTTCGCAAAGTTAAGCCCCCTGTTCCCTCCTCTGTTTTAACAAAAAGTTGTCTCCCGTCCTGTCTGCTTACCACGAGGCCTTTGGGCATTACACCGCACCTAATCATGACCTTGAGGGAATACAATTCGCGTTTTCAGACGAGCCTAGGATTCTCCGTGACCGGAAATCTAGCGCTATCCTTATTTATAGGGCCGTTCATGTGAAAAGAACATTTTCATCCATGACCACGCTGTGAACGAAGCAGTTGCTTCTTTTTTCGATAATCCCCTATTGAGCCACGCACATATTTGTTGATTCTCCTTGAAATTTGCTCGCCAAACGGTTGCAACAAGGATTACACAGGAAACATGCGTTCCCCCTTCAAATACCAAAGTCCGAGTCTGCTACATATTTTTGATAAATTGACCTCTTCCTTCATTTCCTTGTTTTTAATAGCACAAATGGTTCACTTTGTTTAGACACCTAAGGGAACATAGAAAAACCTCAGCATAAAGTTGTAAAGGTTACAACTTCCTGAGCAGGATGCGACTGGCTGACTGTCGTTGCCGACGATGTCCACCGTGTGCTCCACAGCCAGGTGAAGCAGGCACGATGACTTGCGGGTGGGATAGTTTAAAGTGTTAGCAGGTTTACGCTGCATCAACCGCACTCCCTCCTCCTTCCCCACCTGGGCCGGGTGTCAAGACAAAGTCAAGCAGACCGGAGGCGGGGGAGGGCGCCGGTGGATGGTACGGCCGAGCCCTGCAACAAGGCGTTTCACTACACAGCCCCTAGTCCACAACGTCCGCTGACTAGGATTTTATATACCAAGAAAATGGGGGGGGGGGCTTTAGAGATTCCGGATGGCGCGTCGTGGACCCGCAAATGGGATTGCGACTTCATCACTAACACTGGCATTTGTTTTGGATGGGTATCCCCGACGCCTGCCGGACTCCAATGTAGCCCAACGTTCGTGCAGCGCATCTACCGCGTGCCCCGTTTAGAGTGCACCCGTTGGCACCTATTCCGTATCCTTATCCTAGCTCCCTGGAATTGGCGCAAGGTCGCCTGTAATACTGGGGCTTCCTGTTCCCATGTCGTACCCTGAATTGTAGCGGATTGCCGCAGGAGCCACGCCTATCACGAAAAATGTGTTCTCTTTCCCCCACCCTAAATTTGGTCCAACATGTGGCCGTCGACTTCTCTAATAGCAAGGGAAGGCGATTCTAGATTTGAGCCTCGTCCTCCAGTAGTTGCTGAAAGCTGGTTGGTTGCCAGCGCCTCTTGGCTATCGCGTCACCAAGGTCGCAAGTGAATGCCTGAATGCCTATTGGTGGACCGGTCAGGTGATGAGCATGCTTTCGCAGCCACCTCACTAATTCTCTGAAGTACGCTTTCAACCGGAAAATGTGATGGATATTTCGTTCGGGGTTTGGATCAAATCAACTTCCGGACATTCCAAGAAGGGCGGAAATTGTGACTGATTGATTTTTTGTCCTGAATGCTCCCAAATGCGTTCAATCGCATTATAGACTGGCGATAATGCTGACTACGGAAGGGTTAGTTTAGCATCGATCTGTTTAAAGGCTTCGGTAATTCTCACTTCCATCCTCATCCACCCATTCCGCATCCAAGGGCTTTTTTCATTATTATTATTATTATTATTATTATCGTGATGTAGAATCACAAGTTCATTTCCACTATATGCCAGTATCGTCCACCCCTAGATGCGTAGTAACCCCCAGCATCCTGAATAATGCGCGAATTTCCTGTCGATTGTGCTGCAAACCTTCCTTCGTCCGCCTCAAGATCTCACATCGCATCATGACTCGTTGGTCTAAATTACTCCGCTTATTTGTGAATTCCGTCGGAATTCACAAGTCTTGATTTCTATGGGCAAAATCTGGCAGTGTTGCAGGCAGTAGCGTCCATATCTAGTAGCCAGACTCATTAAAAATGTTAAAAAACGAAACAAAGTACGTAGTGTTGGAGTCCACGTAGATGAGTTAGTTGATATGACTGACAGCAACGTTTTTACACCTCCACAGGAGGTTGTCTGGGACACACCGCTTCCATGAACTCGATCAGGTTCTCGGCGTTCCTTTATCGACATACAACGCGCTGACAACTGAATGCTTGTACAGTCTTGTCTTTCGAATTCCAACGGTCTACCCAAGCGCATCCGCCTTTCGAGATTACCACTTCAGCTGCATCCATCACTACCGCTTGCATTCTAATGAGTCATCTCCGATTTGGAGTCGAGACATCCTGATTTGCTACTGTCCTGTGTCCGACGAAGCTCTGACCGCAGCATAGAAGACTGGAGTTCGTGTAAAACAAAGCGACGAGATGGGTCTTGTATTTTTTGGGGTGTGCGTACGTGCAACAAGTCGATGGAAAGTCGCAGCCAATGAGAGGGCAGATGACGAAATTATGGTGTGCGCGGGCAACCAATTAACGTCTGGCGTGTAGATCATTGGAAAAAATCGTCGAGACTGTACCGCGAAGAGCATTCAGTCCGGTTTTAAACACAACGGAGAAAATCAGTAGTTAAAAGAAGATATTTTTAGTCACGACTCGGTTTCCCATGAGAACGCAGGCACAGAAGTTACGCACAAATGTTCGTCGAAATTTCGTTTACGGGCAGGCTCGCTCTGATTGGGTGGCTCGTGCAGGTAATACGTTCGAGAACATACAGCAGCGTGAGGATTTGCTGGCCAGAGCACGTGTTTTTTGGACTCATAAACATTCGTTTCAGTGTCCCCGTCATATCCTATCTCGTTTCTAGCCTCTTCAACCTTTTTCACTACCGACCTCCCATCAAAACTACCGGATCCTCTTCAAGATGTCATCGAAGAAACAAACTGAAGAAACGCAATCCTGTAAAAAAGAATTTCATTTGAATCAAGCCCACAGTCCTCTCAGGAATCGACGCTTTGAATAGCCATTCTCTGACCAACACGAATTCGTCTCTAGTGAACAGTCTCGGCATCGTTGAAGATCGACATCTTTTTGTTGCGAGATTCGTAAGCTACAGATGCTTCGGAAATTCCCAACAAAGTAGAATGCTTTGAAGTTGTTTTAATGTCGCCCTATTGTATCCGCGATATTTGCACACCGTCGGTTGACTTCCAGGCTGTTTCTCCGTCACAGGAGGACGGGAATTCTGCGCGAAGCCCGAATAGCCACATAGCGGACACGCCCATTTGTCAGAGCACGATCACCCTAAAGTAGGCGCACTTAAATTACGCCAATCGATTACCGCGTACGGTCGCGCATGTGTGACTACGAAACACGAATAAATCCACGTGGAACGTGCCCGCGGCTCTTAAAACGTCCAGAAGACATCAGACAAAAACGGTCCCTCGAAATGGACTGACCCCTGACATCGCCATGATTCTCACCAGATCACACGTGCCTCCATCATCCTCTTTGTCAAGACGAACGTGTATTTGATATTAGTGCCCGTAAGATGCTGAGGCCACGGCCTCTCAGGATTTCAGAACCCGACCTAGAACAGGCAAAAAATCTGGGAAGAAAGTCGTCTGAACAGGGGTTTTTTGTCAACTGCTGTGGAAGAGATCGGAGGAAGACGGCAGAGGAGCTAACAAGTCAAGTTGGCCAGCCCTTTCCTCGCACTCTCAGTCTGACTTCCAGGAGCCATTCCGGTCTTTATGGTAATATCCCGCCCTTCTCTGTTCGGAAAAGCGGCTATTCGGATGTGTTAGAGGGAGTCCGGGAAAGTCTGCGAACTTTGGTGGAGCAGGTATACGACGACAGGGCTGAACTTATATCTCTGATTCAGCAGAAATTTGCCCCAAACGGAAGGACAGGGGATGCTCAGCGCAGACTGGAAGCCGGCGTCCCAGAAGGTCTTCCCCTAGAAGATCTGCCCTCCTCTAGGGAAACTTACGCTCGGGACAGCAAAGTGGGAGTGACCCCTGCTGAAAGTGGGAAGGGAATTCATGTTGAAGAAAGAATCATGAAGGCCCTTGGTCGGGGAACTCTCTCTCCTGAGACCGTGCAAAAAGTGAAGGAGCGCCTCCGTTCACTGATAGACGATGTTCAAAGGGGAAACGTAGAAGTCACCTCACTGCTTCATCGGGTGCTGGCCACTAATTCCGAGGTTGCAGTTCAGCACGAAAGCGCTCGAGGACGAAAAAACGTCGAAGAGGTGAGTGAAGTAGTTCCAGCTGTTTCCTTTCCTGGGCAGGACAAAGGCCTCCCTTTCTCAAGTGGGCAAACAGGCACACGGGGCAGGGAGTCGCCTGGGCTGGAAACCCCCTTCGTCCCATCTCTTGTAGTAAATCGCGCATCAGGAGTAATTATTGAAGACACGCCGCAGAGAACAGATGAAGGGATCGGAGCACGTGGAAGTCGTTCGGAGTATGCAGCAGATCCCGTGGAGCAGCAAGGGGCTCCTTCCGAGGAACCAAAAGATAAATCGTCCCCCGGCAAATGTGACATATCTCGACTTGGACAAGACATCCAGAGTTTGATGAACGAAATTCGCTCGGGGTATCAGCGTATACGAGTGGTTGTGGAAGAGGCTTGTCATACTGATTGCCAGCGGCTCTCTCCTCAACTTCAGACCCAAACAAACGGGGAGACAGCAACCGATAGCCAAAACACAAATGATTTTTCCAAGGGAGAGGAGGCCAAATCGGCGAAGTCTCTGAGCGAGGGAATGGACCGAAGCTACGTCGGGGAAGAAACACCAGGTCTGACCAATCAAACTCCAGACAAAACCAGTCAGGCGGAAATTCCCCAACAGGGGCGCAAATGGGAGGATCATCCGGATACCGAACTGCACGAACAAAAGTGTGAGATAACATGGGAGCCGAAGTTAACACCGCTGCCACCAAGGACGGAAGTGGTTGCTCACGAATGTTTGACAACGAGTGACGTGGAAAAGCCATCCGCAACTGTGACCCCGATGGAGGATGTTTCCAGTAAAGCAACAGTGG
>CACRXP010000837.1:51071-104710 GCA_902702965.1 Spirometra erinaceieuropaei
ACTTAGAGTGCTCTAGATATACCGGTTTCACTAATCAGTGTTGTCCATTCCACGCGACAGATAGCTAGTCTTCGGACAATTTCGTCCATTGGAGCTTTAGTACTGAAGACGGAAGACTGTGGTGTTCAGAATCTTCTCAAAGTCTGTCAAAACAAAATCTACTCGTTCATTCAGTTGGCTACCATGCCGATTATCAATACGAGGTCCGGAATTCAAGGATGAACCTCCATTCGGGTCGACGTTGTGTATGAGCTAACCATCTTAAACGACGATCCTCTGCTACAACAAAGTCGCTGGAGTGTCCCGATTGACGGATGGGTTCAGTGTTCGCGGTGTTCTCTTTGACTCGAAAATGCAGTATTTTCTACAGGCGCGAGCGGTCAAATATCTTGATTTTCTTCAGGTTTTGCAGCCCTAGAATCTTTTTTTCTTTTGGAGAGAGGTCACAGAAACTTTCGGAGGCGATAGAGGTGTTCCGCGTGATTTCTACGTAGCCCTTAGGTCTGAGCGGTCGGTAACACGGTGGGAGCGAGGGTTGCTGTGTACGTGCGAAGAGTAATTTAAATCAGGGGTGTGTTGAAAGTTTCCTTAATTAGATTTGTCCAACACAGCACAGCTGGCCTAAGGCCCCGCCTATTTTATACACCAGCGCAGATTTTCAATCCGGAAAAGTACATAAATAAAAAGCTGCATAGCTAAAAAAAATCAGCCTATTTTTCCACCTGAAAAACTATGATTGGAAATGTTAAAAAATGCGATTTAGACTCCTCGGTATAGAGGTGACGGCTGTTGGGATGGCTTTTAAGGATGTCATTTTTTTAACACAAGCCTCTCAAAGGAAAGTAAGAGTTTTTTTCCAAAGTTGAAGATTCGCACCAACAAGCAATATTCCGATTATATGAGTCCACAGCTCAGGCACTCGCCTGGTGTTAAGCATAATTAGCAGATGACGAAAAATAATCAGTGTTCGTTTTCTGTACCGTTAAATCTTCCCTGTTGTGTAGTAATCTTAGGTTTGGACCAGTAAAATACCTAACTCCTAAAGGTAGGAAATGCAAATGCCCTATTTTGTCTAACAGGTCGCGAGTTCGAGGCTCGGGTGTTCCACACTTCGGGCTTGGGTATGGCTGGCTGACGACGGCTAATAAGCCAGAATAGGCCATTCCAGTCTTCCTTGTCTTTGTCGGTAATACCATTCTGCCTATATATCATGCGCCGCTGTGCGGCTTCTGGTTGGACTCGAGAGAGAGCCCTTAAGGCACAACGAAACGAGTGAGTTCCGTATGAACGATCGGTGAGCGTCCCCTACCATTGTATATTCCCGATCGAAAACCGACAGGGCAACGGGCTCGTGGCCCGGTGGGTAGAGGCGTGGACTTCTAAACCAACAGGTCGCAAGTTCGAGGCTAGGGTGTTGCACACTTCGGGCTTGGGTATGGCTGGCTGACGATGGCTAATAAGCCAGAAATGGCCATTCCAGTCTCCCTTGTCTTTGTTGGTAATACTACTCTGCATATATATATATATATATATATATATATATTTATACACTAAATGAATAATTTCAGAAATTACTCAGTGCAGGACTTGGAGTTAAGTCTCCGGGACATGACGTTTTAGGGTCAGAACCGAAATTTCAATGAATATTCGTGTCGAAGACAATAAACTACTGTGGAATAATCACGTAATGCCCATTCTACAAACAAGTAGTACTACGAATAGTATGAAATCTACACGGCAACGGTATTATACCGTACTCCCGACGTAGATACTTGCTAAAAGTCCAGACACGTGTTTCGCCGATATTCTGCCGCTGCGTGATACAGCTGCGAGGGGTTCGGCACTTCAGTAGGACCCCCAGCGTTCTTTATGTGGTTTCTGGTATATGTGTCCGGGCTTTTAGCAAGTATCTATGTCGGAAGTACGGTAGAATACCTTAAATATATATATATATATATATATAGGCAGAATAACATTACCGAGCGCCCCCTACCACTATATATATATATATATATATATATATATATAATATATATATGTATATATGAGATAGTACCGACAAAGACAAGGGTGACCGGAATGGCCATTTCTGGCCTATTAGCCCTCATCAGCCAGTCATATCCAAACCCAAATGTGGCAAAAGTGTGGTATGTTCCGTAACCTGATCGGCGAGCGCCCACTGTCAGAATTGATATTCCCGATCACAACCGACAGGACAACGGGCCCGTGGCTCAATGGTAGAATGTCAAACTTTATGACCAAAGATCCCGGGTTCGAACCTAAAAGTGATACACAACTGGGGTTGGGTACGACTGGCTGATGACGGCTAATAAGCCAGAAATGGCCACTCCGGTCTCCCTTGTCTTTGTCGGTACCACCTGATTTACATCATTCTACTAGTCGCTGTGCGACTGCCTGCAAGGTTTCTAGTATGAGCCCCAAGGCACAGCGGAACGAGCATGTTCCGTAACCTGATCGGTGAGCGCCCACTATCCTAATTAATATTGCCGATCACAACCGACAGGACAACGGGCCTGTGGCTCAATGGTAGAGCGTCAAACTCCATGACCAAAGATCCCGCGTTCGAATCTCAAGTGATCCACACTTGGGGTTGGGTATGACTGGCTGATGACGGATAATAAGCCAGAAATGACTATTCCGGCCTCCCTTGTCTTTGTCGGTACCACCTGATTTACATCATTCTACTAGTCGCTGTGCGACTGCCTGAGAGGGTTCTACTAAGAGCCCCAAGGCGCGACGGAACGATCATGTTCCGTAACCAGTTCGGGGAGTGCGCACCTGTCCATGACAGTTTATCGACCGCCGAGACGGTACAACATGGCCGACGCTGGCCTGCTGGAGGACCTCCAAAAGTTCGTTACGCGGCCGGATCTCCTGATCATGGGCGACTTTAACGCGCCTCATATTGACTGGAGCTCGACCCATGCAAATAACTCAGAACAGACCTTCGATGGGATTTTCCTGAACACGGAATTGGAGTTATTTCTCACTCAACAGGTCAGGTTTCCAACTAGAGTACACGAATGCCAAACAGGCCAACTGCCTTGATCTTGTCCTTACGAAATCACAGGACAGCATTGATGAGGTGTCATACCTACCTCTATAGGTAAAAGTGACCATGTCGTTCTTCTATGGGATTACTGGCTTCTTTCCCATGCCCGAGAAACCCATGACTGTTAGAAGAAACCTTTGGCGTGGGGATTTCGACTAAATAAGGGCAGAAATTTCACGCATTGAGTGGGACTCCGTGCTTATTGGAAGCATACTCGGAGACTGGCAACGGTTCCGAGAAATGCTGCACAAACTGATTGCAAACCACTGTCCGCTTGCACGGAAGAGGTTAACTAACATATCTCGATGGCTTACGCAAGCCTTGAAGAATGAAGTGAATAAAAATCGAAGGCTGGGGAAAAAATAGCCTTCTGACAAGAGCCCCACATCTATATGTGCGTACAAAGTTCAAAGAAATCGAGTCAAGGGCCTTATCCTCAAAACTAGAAGGGAATTCGAACGGGATCTGCATAACCGTGCCGCCGAGAACTTCAAAATATTCTACGGTTACATAAGGCAGGGCACGCGGAACAAGGATCCAATACCACTGATAAAGACTGCTGAAGGCGAACATCTCACTGAAAACAGAGCGAAGGCTGATCATCTTTCAGAATTTTTTGGTCTGTTTTTAGTAGTGAAACAGGATTCAGCCCTTCGAAGACACCAAAATTATGGAGATCGTTCAGTTCACTGAGGGCATGGTTCTGACGGAGTTGATGAGGTTAAAGGAATAAAAATCACCAGATCCCCATGTGATTCCGACGAAGATTTTGAAGGAACTCGCCGGTGAGTTGGCTAAATCACTCTCCATGCTTTTCCATACATCTTTCGAGACCGGATATCTGCCACCCGACTGGCAGTCGGCGTGGATTACGCCGCTGTATAAGGGCGGAAGTCGAATATCTGAGAACAGTTACAGACCTGTCAGCCTCACCTCCATTTGCTGCAACATTATGGAGAACATAATAAAGCAACAATCAATGCAGTTCCTTGAACAAAACCATCTGCTTTCCGATTCCCAGCATGGATTTCGAGAAGTCAGATCCTGTGTGAAAAACTTGCTCTACTGTCCGGAACACTGGACTCGGGCTGTTGATAGAGGAGATATGGTGCATGACATCTATATCGACTTTAAAAAAGCCTTCGACAGTGTGCGTCACCACCGCCTTCTATACAAACTCAGCCGTACAGGAGTGCAAGGTAAGCTTCTGATGTGGATTCGAAGCTCTTTACTCGGCCGCTCTCAAGCCGTCCACATCAGTAACCAGCAATCTGCCGAGGTTGCCGTAAGGAGTGCTGTTCCCCGAGGCTCTGTTCTTGGCCCTACACTGTTCCTCGTATACGTCAACGACTGCGCAAACGAATTGGATTGCGATGTCGCAATGTTTGCTGGCGACATAAAGATCTGGAATACCATACGAAGCGAAGTTGACGAGGCGCGACTGCAGACAAATCTCGACCGCCTCGAGCAATGGCCAAAAGACTGGCTTCTACCGTTCAACGTAAACAAGTTTAACTTCCGACGTGTCGGCGGAACCAGTTTTCCTAACCGCACGGTCTACCGTCTGACTGGTAAACCACTGCAAGAAGTCGACGCCCAGAAGGATTTGGGTATATGGATCACAACCTCGCTTAAGCCTTCGCTGCAATGCTCAAGGGTAGCCAAGTCGGCGATGCCCATTCTATACCCCGTCAAACGGGCGTTCTCTTCCTTTGATGAAGACTGCTTCGCCAAGGTCTTTCAAATTTTTGTGCGACAACATCTGGAGTTTGCTATGCAAGAATGGAGACGCTGGACAGCTAAAGACATCGGTATACTCGAGAAAGTTCAACGGCGAGCAAAGAGACTTGTATCTGGACGAAATACGATTAACTAATCGTGACCTCTGTCCTTTGAGTTACAGACAGCTACGTGAGGACCTGATACAAGCTTTCCGCATCGTGCGCAATCAGGGCTGTTGCCTCGCATCTGGAGACTTCTTCGATTTGGCGACCACGACTAACCTGAGAGGTCATCCACTCAAACTACTTGTGACTGGTGCCCGGCTAGACACACGAAAGTTCTTCTTCTTCTTCTTCTTCTTCTTCTTCTTCTTCTTCTTCTTCTTCTCCAACAGATTGGTTGCAGCTTGGAATGCTTTGCTTGAGGATGTTGTTATGTCGGTATCCGTAGACGCTTTTAAATGGACGCTGGAACAACATTGGAGCGCGCACCACAATAACGCCAGACTACAGCCACCTTGATGGCCAACGTTGAGAATTTAGTGTTATGACAATGCCACTATCAATATTCAAGTGTGCTTCAATTGTCTGCTGCATTTAATCAACAAACCGAGTTCATATGCCTTTAAATGCTGTTAAGGCATGAAATTCTGTGTTCATCTGTACAATTTTTGTTATTCCCCTTGTATTTCTTTTATGTTGCTTCGTTTCCGTTTTCTCTATATACTTCCTCTGCACGTAACCAATAGGAATTCCAAAGGTATACACCTACTTTCTCTGAAATACACTGATATTGAAACTGACATATATATATATGATGAATAACTGAAGTAGTATGCATTCCGAAACGATATGATGAAAGGAGGAAGTCCGTCGGAAAAAGAATTTTACTCGTAAATTTTCGAGCTGGTTGCACCAACCCGCCGTCAGACAAAGTAAATAATGAGAGGTGGGATTGTCACACTGCTGGTTGAGGACGCAGACAGAGAGGTGAGTAATGGCCTACGCGAACCTGTCCGCCAATTGTTGATTACGCGAGCCTTTATCATCTGCGTTCCCGGCTCACGCGGATTCAACGCAACCTGACAGATGAGTGGTATTTAGGCAATACAAATAACAAGTATTCGGCAGATTACCGACTTTCGCCCTCGGCCTTTAATATATAATGTGTTTACCATTACCAGTCCAAAAGAACAGTCGTCAGACTGGAAAATAGACTCGTCCCCGAGGGGAAATATTCACCATTCGAACATCTGGCAAGCAGTCCTCGGTAGTTCAGGCGGTCGACAGCTCATTTGGACCCTGCTGCAGGTGTCTACTGGCTTATAATACTATCGTACTTTATTCAAACACTGGATATCGCCAAATGTGAAGAAGCCTTGAAAGCTCTAATTTAAGGGCGAGCATGAGTCCCCGGTTAAGGCCAGAATCGGCCTGAGAGACTCTGATGAGGGAGCCCGACATGCACACCTACTTCCCATGCAGTACGCGTTACGTCCTCACAACGCAACTTTGCGACCCGGTTTTTAGCCAAGGACGCTTGGGGCCGATACGTCATAAGACATTACAACGCTGCCCGGTCCTTCGTGCTCCCTGATGGTGAACTAATGTCGGGGTACGGCAGTTCAGAGAGATCTGCAGAGTACCCCGGAAACCGATAGTTCTTTCGCATCGGTTAATACAATACCTTCAGTACCGTCAGGATTTATCAAGCGTCCAAATTGATTTTACGTCACCAGGAGTCGAAAAATGCGCCGAATATCACAAAGTTAGATCGAAGAAAAGAGTAAGACGGTTTTGGGCTTAGTTAAGATCTTCTGCGGTTTGTCTGATCGCTGATCACCCCCCCTGGAAGTTTGGCGTTCCGCAGCGGCTGACCCATTGGTTAGAACTAATCCGGTTGAAGGTATGATTCGGGGTATGGTTTATCAGGTAAGGCGTTTAAAACGTCTGAAACGACTACTTTTTCAGTCCTGCTTAGTCTTGCTAATGTTCTTCTGACAAAAGTTTGCTAAGCGGGAATTTAATTTTGAGTAACGTTGAGCGAAATCAGAGTTGGCCACGCTTATCACGTCGCGCTGGTTTTGAATGGAAAATCGCCCCCGTCGGCCGCTTAGATCTACCTCGAGCAAAAGTGATTGAAAATGAAGCATATGCTTGAATATGCTTGCATAAGTTCGTTTTTCTGAAAGAATCAACCTCTCGTCCAATTATTGCGATATTCTTTACGTGAACTTTCGGTAGGTGGGCTGACTCATGGAATGTCAACTGAAATTCCGAAATCGTTTTCGTTTCGAAAAGACTAATAAAGTAGAGTTGTAAACTAATCAGTTTGAAGTATAATTCTACAATAATTCAGTTACCTCAGGATGCTGGCTTTTGAACGAACTTCCTTCCGCTGCATACAAAACTGTACTCTGCAAAAAATGACTACTTGAGTAGCATGCGATTTTCTCATTGATTTTCGATGCCTCTAAAAGTCTAATCATATTTCATGGAAAACATGCATAAAACTACTCATTCTTCCACCCATTCGGTAGAAAATTACGTCTTCTTTTAATTTTATACTTGAAGGAAGGGTATTGTTTGGTTTTTAAAAACTTTTTCAATTTCCGAATAATTTTGAACCTGCTCTGCCGTCACACTTTCACTCGGGGTTTCCAAAATACAAGCCGCACACATTCCGTGTACGGAAAACCATGCATTTCTCTACGGTTTTAAGAGGAGACCGTATGGGGTTCATAAAATTTAACATTGTATTTGATTCGTTCTGTTAACCTTACAAACCACATTAGTAAATGCAGAGATATGACTTATGAACGGCCATTTCACGATATTAAGAAAAAAAGTTCTTTCGAAAGCCGACACTTTGAGTTAACTGGATCATTATAGATTTATGCTGCGCCATGATTAGTTTTACAACACTACTTAATTTGACTTTTCGAAACGAGAACGCATTTCGAAATTTTGGTTGACATTTCATGAGTTAGCACACCTACTGTACCATTCAAGTGCTTGAATATGCTTGCATAAATTAGTTTTTCTGAAAGAATCAACATCTCGTCCAATTATTGCGATATTCTTCGCGTGAACGTACGGTAGGTGATTTCGATTAGAAAGGATTATCTAAGTTTTGTTGTAGTATTTGCTGTCTTGCAGCATATTTCAGTAACACGGGAAGCCCGCTGTTGAATGTACTTATTTTATACTTAAAAGAAATGCCTAATTCGGTTTTCGAAAACTTTTCCAATTCCCGGACAATTTTGAACTCGACCTGCCGTTACGCTTGCATTCAGGGTTTCCGAACACCAAGCTATATATTTTCCACGTATGGAAAATCATACCTTTATATAAGCTATTAAGAGGAGACCGTGGGGAATTCATAACATTGAGCAATGGATTTGGGTCACATAGTAAACTTCACAAACGACATTAGTAAATTCAAAGACACGACGTTTTGTGAACGAGCATTTCACGGTCTTAAATAATCTCACAATTAGAAACTTCTTTAAAACTGAATTATATCCTTCCTTCAAGTATATTTCAGTGACGCCGGGATGCCGGATGTTGAATGTACTTTTTTACAGTCTCTTGTAAAAACAATACTCGACAAAATTGACTACTCAGGCAGTAGACACTTCCCGCTAATTCTCGGTGCTCATATAAATTCAAGTTTAATTTACTGAAGACCTACATAAACTACACCTTACCATACTCATTTGATAATAAGCAACATATTGCTTATGTAAACACTTGAAGATAGGGCAGCTTTCGGTTCAAAACGTCCGCAATTATAAGATTTTTCGATATCGTGAAGCGTTCATTCAAATATTATTGCGATGGTCCATTGATTAAAGCTCCTTGTGAAATATACAGCATGGCTCACATTTATTTCCAAATTTTATGAGTCACATGTGACATCTTCTTAATAAAATGGAGGGCTGAGCACCTTACCTTACATGGAAATTATGCAGCCTGTGATTTGGAAACCCAAAACGCAAGTTCAACGGTAGGTCGGATTCGAAATTATTTGGGCGATGGGAAAGTTTAAAATCACGAGTTGCCTCTCTCTCTCTCGAGTATACAAAAATTAATTAAGACGCAATTTACAATCAAACGATTACAAGAAAAGATATTTCTGCACAGGTTATCTTTGAAATATATGTGTTTATAATTGCACCAAAAATGGTTTGAATAAAATAGATACTACTTAAGTAGTAATTTTTATAGTGCAATTTTGGAAGGACGATGGGAACGAACCTCATTCAAAAGCTAGCGTCCAGGCGTAACTTCGTCTCTCGGAGAACCAAACCGGAACAGTCACCTCCATGAACTTGATAATCAGTATTGCAACCCAGTCAAGTAACGCTTTCTGAGTGCAAACACATTTCGGAATTTGGGCTAACATTTCATGAGATACGCCACATACCGTGTATTCGTCATTCTTTCTCCCTCGCCACCAGCTACTATCTACGAGGATAAGAGTTATTATGTTATGTTATGTTATGCGATCAGTGTTTCGTCGCGCTGCAGGGCAGTTTCCTTTTTCTTTTTTTCTTTCTGATAGTCAACGGTGGACTCACCCGCACGTGTCATCCTTTCTGACAGTCCGTCAACTCGCCACCGAAGGCCTATGCGTAAGCAGGGGGGAGGTCGAGGCTACGACACAACAAACCCAAAACTAGCAGTATACTACACCCCACCTTAGTCATATGGTGACGAAGTAACCCACTGTTTTTCTTTGTGCCGTATGACCTGGTGGGAAACAACTATGTCCATTTGCCCTGGGGTTCAGTTCTGAGGCATGCCTTCTCTCCGCCCACGACAACGCTTAGTCATTTGTGGGTAATCAAATGACCGCGGTTTCTGAGTTGGTTTTCGATAGTCAGGAACGGCCATAACTGACTATGTCCTCCAGACAGGATGAGGCGAATGATTGCGAGCATTGCAAAGTCATCAGCATAGGCAGGATCCTTCATGAATGCTCCGAAGACTACAGTAGCAGGAGGGGAGTGGAGTGGGGATTGTCCGTATGAGAGTGTTTATGAGCATAATGCAGCGTGGGCGGTAAAGAACAAAGACATCCCCGAAGACAGCCTGTGGAAAAAACGATACTCATTAAGCAAAGAAAGTTTGATGCGACAAAGTGTTGGCAGATAATGTTCATGTCAGTTACACGCCACAACAGCTAAGTAACAGTCAGAAATGCTGTTGGGAGAACGACGCATGCGCATTTTATTCCTCGAAACAACGAAAACCGTTTAACTCTACTGTTCAGTTAGAGATCTAATTTAACGTGCTATTGTTCTTAAGAAAAAAACGGCAGTAATGGGAGAGACACTATTGACCTAGTCATCCGTTATCTTACTGTCGGTCATAATCATAATATCGTCATAGACCACTATACCAGTTTAACGATTGTTACTGCATTTGTTATAATAATGAGCAGCACTAATGGCAGCGGCGATGGTTGTAGCTGTAATGGAACGGTGGTCGTAGTAGTGATAGTAGTAGTAGTAGTAGTAGTAGTACTACTACTACTATCTACTATCTACGAGGATAAGAGTTATGTTATGCGATCAGTGTTTCGTCGCGCTGCAGGGCAGTTTCCTTTTTCTTTTTTTCTTTCTGATAGTCAACGGTGGACTCACCCGCACGTGTCATCCTTTCTGACAGTCCGTCAACTCGCCACCGAAGGCCTATGCGTAAGCAGGGGGGAGGTCGAGGCTACGACACAACAAACCCAAAACTAGCAGTATACTACACCCCACCTTAGTCATATGGTGACGAAGTAACCCACTGTTTTTCTTTGTGCCGTATGACCTGGTGGGAAACAACTATGTCCATTTGCCCTGGGGTTCAGTTCTGAGGCATGCCTTCTCTCCGCCCACGACAACGCTTAGTCATTTGTGGGTAATCAAATGACCGCGGTTTCTGAGTTGGTTTGCGATAGTCAGGAACGGCCATAACTGACTATGTCCTCCAGACAGGATGAGGCGAATGATTGCGAGCATTGCAAAGTCATCAGCATAGGCAGGATCCTTCATGAATGCTCCATATACTAGGACAGCAGGAGGATCCTTGTGTTCAAGTTCCGTATGGAATTTATGAATTTATGAGGCTATCGAGAATCAATGAAAAATGCACACTACTTAAGTAGCCATCTTCTATTCATAGGTCAGAACGGCAGGCGGAAAATAGCGCATTCAGAAACTGGTGTCCTGGTATAACTCCGCAGGATGTCGAAGTTCACAAACATTAATCGGACACTTTATATACGCCTACAAGGCGAAAGTATTGCTTACGTATTTTGCAATACAGATGAACAGAATACAGTTCCAAGTTAATAGGTAGCGTACCTGTTTGTGCTTAGGAAGTTTTTCTGTCGTTCAATTGGATCATGCTCGTGATAAAAACCAACTCAAATAGCGTGTTTTCACATGATTTTCTGTCTATTTTGTAGGAAAAGTAACCTCTCTTAAATCGCGTACTTAAACAGGAGGAGAGCATGTTTTTAAAAGTTTGTCATCAAGATGATTCGCATGAGTACTCTTGCAGCCCTATAGGCTCAACTTTATATAACATTTCGACCGTCGCGGACTGGGCCCATCATATGTCCCACATAGTAGGCGCAGCATCTACCGCACCCTATCCCGCCTCACCCACACCACGTTCTGATTGGAAGATAAAGCCAAGACGACAGAAGGCGAGCTCGGACATAGGGGCCGACGCAGTAAAACCTGCGCGTGAATTAGCCTATAGTGGTGGCTGACTTTCGCAGCATCTACCGCACTCTGTCCCGCCTCGCCGACCACGCTTCGATGGCAAAAAGACTACGGAAAGCGGGCTCGGACACAGGGGTTGACAGCACATCCACGTGCGCCACCCGTGTACCGGTCAAGCCAGCAAGTACCAGGTTTTTTTTAAATAGGGACGACTTGGAGTTGATATGCGTGAGAGTGCCATAAAACCACACTAAGGGCCATTGCAGTATGACTCTCAGTCCCCCAGGCTAGGTCATTAGTTGGCAGCCTTCCAAGCCTTGCCGTGGCAGATTAAAACTATTCAGATTTATGTAGGTGAGGACTGTGCTGATTTGTCATTTCAGTGGATTCCCCAACGTCGGCCGCATTCTCTCTGTCCGAGCCTGTCGTGGTTTTATTGATTGTGTCTTGACAACGGGCCCAGATGGAGGAAGAGGCAAGAGCGCGGTAGATGCTGTGCAAGCGCTTACTGTCACTATAAACTAACTCGCGTACAAGTCGCCGGCCCTGTGTTCCCCCTGTCATGGGGTACACGGTAGACGTCGTTGGTCACGACGGTCGAGCTATCGCGTGTTCGGGCCCTCAAACCGCACATTAGACACAATATGCCTGTGACACACGTTGGACTGAGGCTTCACACTGTATCATCCGCCGCACTGGACCTCATCTTCAGTCAGTCTGCCTCAGCATGTCATCCTGCCCGTCACGTGCGACGATGTCCACTGTGCACCCCACGGCACGGTAGACGCAGGATGGCGACATGTGCGTGAAGCAGACTTGCGCAGCGTCTGCTTCACTCTCCTGGGACCGGCAGCAAGACAGGGCTAGGATGACTGGAAGCGAGATCGACCGCAAAAAGCGCTAAACAGCCCGTCTAACTGTGCCATATACGCCTCATCCGCGCATGAAGTACCAGTTTTTCCCACAACCAACAAAGAGACGGCTCGGATCCCAACTGAACGGAAGTGCCACATAAAGAAACAGCAATTGGAGCCCGATTCTCCATCTTGAGAGGGGGACAGAGATATCCCGTCAGTTGGCGACCTCAGAATAGCAGCAGTAGTATTAGAAGTATTAGTAACGGTAAAGGTAGTAGCAGTAGTAGTGGTAGAGGTAGTAGTAGTGGCATTAGCTGTGGTAGTAGTGGTGGCAGTAGTCGTAGCAGTAGCAGCAGCAGTGGTAGTAGTAGTAGCAGTAGTAGTACTAGTGGTAGTAGTGGTAGTAGTAGTAGTAGTAGTAGTAGTAGTAGTAGTTGTAGTAGTAGTAGTAGTATTAACAACATTAGTAGCGGCAACAATAGTAGTGGTAGTAGTAGTAGTAGTAATAGTAGTAGTAGTAGTAGTAGTAGTAGTAGTAGTAGTAGTAGTAGTAGTAGTAGTAGTAGTAGTAGTAGTGATGTTGGTGATGATAAAATATCTGCGTTTATCGCCTACTTTTCTTCCGTCTTGCCTTGTTTAATTTCCGAGGCAATTAATGCGCAAACTAGGAGTACGATCGGCGAAACACGCGTGTCTGGGCTTTTAGCTAATACCTGTGTTGTTAGTACGGTAAATCATTGCACAGTTCTTTACTTCCGACTCCCGACCAGCACGAGTTCTATGTCACTTTCAGGCATATGAGACCCGAGCTACTCACTGCCTTTGTGCGAAAACCAAGTCTGTCCTGCGGAAGCTAGGCCGTGTGTGGTCCGCGTAGATGGGCTGAATCGGCTCATTCAGTCATTTTCGCTCAATTCCCGCATTAGATGACTGACCAGCACTGACAGTGGACTTATGCCTGGCAGAGAGAGGAAAGAGTGAGGCCGACTCCTGGGGGATAGCGACCCCGCGCCAGTCTCAGCGCATTTTCCTCGTCATAAACTGCCCCAGTGCACTAAAAGCCGTAGCTCAAAGCGCATCGCCGGCCGATTGTCTAAACCTGTTGACCGGCTGGTGGTGCACTTTGGCGCCACACAGATCTGGCAGACACTTTATGTGCCAGCTTACACCAGGAACAGATTTCCCACCTGTATGAAGATGAGCATGGTCTGACGCATGACTTGAGGTCCGCCGTTTCGGTGGCAGTTCGACCATCCTGCCCGATGATGTCCACCGTGTGCTCCACGGCAGGGTGGGAGCAGGGACGGTGACTGGCGCGTGGATTAGTTTACGATGATAGTGGACTGGCGCGGTATCTACCGCGCTCTCTCCTCCTCCTCCTCCTCCTCCTCCTGCAGCCGATGTCATGGCAGAGTCAAGAAGAACGGAAGAGAGAGAGGGCGCAAGCGGTTGGCGTAGCCGAACCCACACCTAGGCGTACTACTTAATACCACTTGGCCCACAACAAAACAAGAACTCGATCAGAATTTTCACAACGGGTCAGGAAGACGAGGATGACTGGGCAACTTGTATACCCAGCGGAAGCGCAGGCGCGTCTACCGGCCGGGAACTAAATTCCAGCGCGCACCAGGCTGTGAGGGCCACGGTTTGCGGAATAACGACGTAGTAGACGACTAATCGCACGCTTGGCGCTGGAAAGAAGTGTAGTGGTTACGTGGTGTGGAGAAGGTGCAGTGTCCCCAAAGCGGACCACACGACAACTGCTCTGGACCAACACAGGGGTTAGAAGGGAGTTCGGCAGGTGTTGTCGGAAATGTGCGCCCACAACATTGGAGTGCGGTAACAGGCCCCGTTGCCGGCTCAATTTGCACTTTTACACTCGAAGGAGGGGTAATATTCGATTCTCAAAAACTTATCCAATTCCCGAATAATTTTGAACACGCTCTGCCGTTATAATTGCATCCAGGACTTCCAAACTACAAACCACGTATTTTCCGCGTACGGAAAACGATACATACAAACGGTAATAAAGGGAGACCATATAGGGTTTATAAAAGTAAGCAGTGGAGTTGAGCCACATTGCTTACTTTAAAAGCCACATTGGTAAATGCAGGGACATGACGTCTTATGAACGGCCATTTCCCGGTATTAAAAAGTCTTACAATTAGAAACTTTTTTTAAAACCGAATTATACTTTTCCTTCGAGTATAAAATTGGAAGAAGATGTAATTTTCTACTGAAGGAGCGAAATAATGAATATTTTTATAATGTTTCTCATGAAATATAATTGGACTTTTAGGGGCATCGAAAATCAATGAGAAAAATGCACGCCACTTAAGTGGTCATTTTTTACAGAGTGTAGTTTTTGCACACCGCCGGTAGGAAGTTCGTTCGAAAGCCGGCATCCTGAGGTAACATAATTATTATAGAATTATGCTGCAGACTGATTAGTTTTACAACCTTACTTAAATAATCTTTTCGAAACAAAAACGCATTTCGGAATTTTGGTTGACATTTTATGAGTTAACCCACCTACTGTACGTGCGCACCAATTGCAGTCTGGTTCTCGGCCAATGGCGCCGCTGCCCAAACTGGCCAATCATCTTTGAGGCTGACTCAGACATGACCTCGCTGAAGGCGCTGGAGGACTGCCCAGCTGTCTGACACTCGCGGACGCCGCTCATACGGCGTTAGACGTGCCCTCGTCCGATGGGTGTATGTCGGAGCCCCACACCGCGGTTCGGCGATCTCAGCTGACCGAACAGAGAAGTTCGTGATGTGAGAGTGGAATCGCAATGGGGATAGGTGTGTATTATGTCCACATTATTGGTAAAAGGACCGATGGTGGTGATGTTTTTCACGATGATAGAAACGTCCCCACTGGCGACGATGCTAATGGCGTCGGTAGTGGTGGTATGTTGTGAAATGTGAGGCGTATGGGTCGTCTTGCTATTGCGCGGGATTCGGAGATATCTGGTGAGGCCGATCCGTGCCCGAAATGTCCATTTTCAGCGTGGACAGGGTGCCAGGGACTCGAGTCATTAATCCGTACTCCTTGCGGACCTCGCACTTTGATTGGCTTTCAACGATGGCCACTCGAGTCTTTACGGCAGCGCGCCCTGCAGGTGGCTGACATGACGGAAACCCGCCTCTAGGCGTACCACCACACGCCCTGATCCGCAACATGCACTGACCAGGAAAGCAGAGGCGTGATATGGGGCCTGCAGCTGGACGAGCCGCCAACTAGTGAGTGCGCATTCCAAATATGGGCTGCCGGCCCCCGATCTAGTCCCCGTGTTGTTCCGGGCCGTCACGGCATCAGCACCGCACGCGCTTCGAGTAACTCCTGTCATCATGGACATACGTTCCGGATTAGTCCATTTATCTCATCCTCTGCTTCATGATCAATACCATCACTTCATACTGCGTCTGGCGGGAAGCTGTTTTCGACAGCCACCACGGCCACCTTGTTCAAGGTCCCGCTGCCACAAGGTCATTCAACCCTTGCAGCGAGCGGCCCCAGACGCGTTGACTTGCGGCCAATCGACTGACTTAAACTCGGGCACACCTGCGGAAGCTGCCCATGCGGACACTTGAACGCACCAACTCCCGGCCAATGCAACACACCAACAGGACAGACAGCTCTTGAACTTATTTCCCACGTACCTACCAAGCGAGCTGCCACCAGTTGCTTCATTCTCTCTCTCTCTCTCTCTCTCTCTCTCTCCCTCTCTCTCGCTCTCTCCCTCTCTCTCTCTCTCAACTCAGGGTGCTGTGCACAGTTAAGTCCCTCATTCTGATGATTTATGTCTTTTCCTACAACTCGAAATTTAATATTGACCCAACTGTGAAAAACTCGGTGCTTCGGTTGGATTCGAACTCACGCAGTAAGAAGGAAGGCTTTAGTACAGCCAACGATCTAACCAATTGAGCTACGAGGCCCTGACGGACGACGCGAGTTTAATCACATTTGGGTCAAATTTACCCGCCCAACCTACTGCAACGTCTGGAATCCACCAAATCTGATACAGTAAGTTGACTGCCCAGGCAGGATTTCCTAAGTAACTCACCTAGAATCCACCAGATGACTACCTGGCTTACGTAATTCATAGATGTTTTGGCAGATTTTGAAGCATTCCAGACGTTGCAGTAGGTTGGGCGGGTAAACTGGACCCAAATGTGATAAAACTCGCCACGCCCGGCGGGGCCTCGTAGCTCAGGTGGTTAGGGCGTTGGTTGCACTAAAGTCTTCCCCCTTATTGCGTGGATTCGAATCCCACCGAGGCGCCGAGTTTTCACAGTTGGGTCAATATGAATTATTCAAAAATCTGCCAAAATATCAATGAACTACGTGAGCCTAGTAGTCATCTGGTGGATTCTAGGTGAATTACTTTGGAAATCCTGCTTGGGCAGTCAACTTACTGTATCAGATTTGGTGGATTCCAGACGTTGCAGTAGGTTGGGCGGGTAACTTGACCCAAGTGTGATAAAACTCGCGTCGTCCGGCGAGGCCTCGTAGCGCAGGTGGTTAGAGCGTTGGCTGTACTAAAGCCTTCCCCCTTACTGCGTGGGTTTGAATCCCACCGAGGCGCCGAGTTGTTCACATCTATGAACTCGAGATTTGGCCTGCTGACTGTAGTGCTCTGAGAACACTCTCAATGCTAAGGCGCTACGGATATATTCGGCGCTCGAGTTGGTCTTCCTGATGCCTTTTATGGGAATTAGCTGATGGGCATGCCCCAGTCTTCATTACCTGTGGACTCCAAAGGAGGCCTCTCTCTCTCCCTCTCCTTTTCTACCGAATGCAGGGGCATGTACCTTTTCGAGATCTCCAACCTGATCGCAAAATGTTACATCCCCTCCGTGCTAAGCAGACGTCCAGACTGTCATTTCTGACAACGGCCACCCCCTTTCCCCCCAGCCGTGGAACCGCCAGGTCTGACTTCTTCAACTACCGGTTCAGCCCGTTTGCTTGTCAAAAAATTCAAGTAGTCCCCCTACGAAACATAAATTTGTAGGAACAGGAGGTTGTGGAAATTGGGGTTGGGTTTCACTGTCACTCCCCCCTGTTTTGTCCGCTGTTTTGTCTGCTTGCTGAAAGCGCCCCTGTCAGTTTAAATTAGCATGTTAAAAATAATTGATTGAATGAGAAAATGTACAAGAGGGCCCATCATCACTCAGACAGAATAAAAGTCAATTTCATTGTCTGTAAAGGGAGAAAATACTTTATTTTGATCCCAACTTCGAAAAATTCGACGACCTCACTGGGATTAGAACCCTTGAGGGCAAGGGGTGGCTTTAGTACAGCCGACGCTCTAGCCACCTGAGCTACAAGGGCCCACCGGACGACGCGAGTTTAATCACATTTGGGTCAACTTTGTCCGCCCAACCTACTGCAGCGTCTGGAATCCACAAAATCTGATACGGTAAGTTGATTGCCCAAGCAGGATTTCCTATGTCATTCACCTAGAATCCACCAGATGACTACCAGGCTCACGTAATTCATAGATGTTTATTGGCAAATTTTTAATAATTCATATTGACCCAACTGTGAAAAACTCGGCGCCTCGGTGGAATTCGAACCCACGCAATAAGGGGAAGGCTTTAGTACAGCCAAAGCTCTAACCACTTGAGCTACGAGGCCCCGCCGGACTAGATTGAACTTGGTAGCCTTGATGGTGATGATAGTTGTGGGAACACCATAAAGGGAATCCAGTTTTTCGAAAAGGCACGAGCGACAGTATCTTCAGTGGAGAATGCACGGTCGGTAAAAGTTGCCAAGACCTATGAAACGACGCAGTCGTCTTAAAGAAATGGGAGCACGGAACTCGTGAATAGCTGAAAAGTTTGGCCTCTATAGGATAACAAATGAAAGCATCTACGCGGTTTCCTAGGAACAAGATCGAGGGAACGGCAAAAACGTATTTGAAGGTGTAAAGTAAAACGCCAAATTGACTCAACTGCCAAAAAAATTCACTTAGGATCTGTAAGTGCTGAGGTTCACTGGAACTTGCAACTAAAAGATCATCGGCATAAACGGAAACGAAAGGTAAGTCGCGAAGGACCTCGTTAATAAAAAGTCGAAAAGTTTCGGAGTAGGTACGAAGTTCAAAAGGCATCCTAACGAACTCAAAAATGCCGAATATAGTCGTAATCACCGTTTTAAGGACGTCTTCTGTAGCAGTTGGTGGAAAGCTTTCTAGGCTGTGGTTTGGTAGCCCCACCTAATGGACACAGTACTGTTGGGGTTTGAGTTAAGGATTAGGGTTAGGGTTTGGGATGAGGGGTTATGGTTAGAGGTTATGGTTTTGGGGTTAGGATTAAACGTTAGGGGTAGAAGTTAAGGTTAGGGGTTAGGATTGGGGTTAGCGCAACTACTTCTCAACCATTCAAAGTACAACCGCGCATTCCCAATAGCTTTTCTTTTGCATACAACTACTCGAACTCGTCGTCTGGACGTTCACCGGCCCCACCTGCCCCGTATTACAGGTGGCTGGGATTTGTTTACTTCAGGTGCGGCTACATAACCATGTCCGGCCGAAAGCTTTTACTAGATCAATCCTGGAAAATATGGTTGCCTCTGACAGGCTAGAGGGAAAGTCATGGAGGTGAGGAAGCGGACATCTGTCGCGGACAATACAGTCACTTAATGGTCAGTAATCACCACGTTTTGTAAACCATATACAGAGGGGTGGCCCATGGACTAGTGGAGGGTCGAACACTATGCTAAGTCTTATCGTATGGGTGAATTCAGCCATGGTGATAGCTAAATTGCCAGCCGCTAAACTATGAGTGCGGCTAAAAGCGAGTTCTCCCCTCTAGTCGAAATATAACAGTATGTTTGATAAGCTGGTCAAACTGTGAAGGCCGGGTGATAAATGAAAATTCCGAAAACAAACGATGATAGCAAGTGGACGAACGAAGTGTTTAAATGCAGGGGCTAGAGGTTGAAATGATACGACACCGAAAAAGGATATAAAATCGACACCGAGGATGTTGGCATGAACGCTAGCAATAGTAAATATTCAACGGAAGGAATCTCCTAACTGAAGGCGTTGGCTAGATGTTTTAGTGGGGTTGTCATTAGCTGCCTGGGTAAAATTGAACAGTTGGGTAAATTATGGTCAGTCGGAGAGACTGATGTCCGCACGATTGTCTACGAGGCGATTATGCCAGAAACGCCTGTCGGAAATATAGAACAGGCAACTTGTGGAGGTTGGCCCGAAAAAGTTCGTCGTCGATAGTGACCGACGGGTGAGCTTTCGAGGATTTCTCGCAACGACATGGGAGGTCACAGTAATGGGCATTTAACCCATAGGCGTGATGGTACCAGCAGAAACTCTCCAGCGTGGCCGGAACTGAAACTGCAGTGGATGACCTCTGACGGTGAGGAATAGACGGATTCCAACGAGGAGAGTCACATGAAGCACAACATCGCAAAACTTCAACTGTGAGATCATCTAGCCGTTTCATGACAAATACGTCGATCAGTGGAAAACTCGTGGGGACAGGGGTTTGAAGGGAAGTAATGCTTCTAAGATGTTAATTGAGATAAAAATATTTATACTGACCCAACTATGAAGACTTCGGTGCGTAGGTGGGATTCGAACCCACGGCAGCAAGGGGAAGGCTTTAGTACAGCCAACGCCCTAGCCACCTGAGCTACGAGGCCTAATCGGGAGTCGTGAGTTTAATCACATTTAGTCCAGTTACCCATCCGGCCTACTACAGCGTCTGGAATCCAGCAAATCTGACACAGTAAGTTGACTGCTCAAGCAGGATTTCTGAAGTAATCTGTCTATAATCCATCAGATGTCTACGAAGCTCAGGTATTTAGTAGGATTTTTCAAAATCTGCCAAAAAATCTATTAACTACACGAGCCTGGTAGCCATCTGATGGATTATAGATGGATCACTTAGGAAATCCTGCTTGGGCAGTCAGCTTACTGTATCAGATTTGGTGGATTCCAGACGTTGCAGTAGGTTGGGCGGGTGAACTTGGCCCAAATGGGATTGAACCCACGCCGTCCGGTGGGGCCTCGTAGCCCAGATGGTCAGGGCCTTGGCTGTACTAAAGCCACCCCTTGCCCTCGTGGGTTCGAATCCCCACTGACCTCCCTCTCGAGCCTTCGTCTAGACGATATTCCCGTGTCCTTGGCTCTCGAGGCCAGCTTAGTGTACGTAGAACCCTTTTCGTTGCAAGGCAGGAGATGGAGGAAGACGAATGCCTCCTGCGTGTCCTTTTTGTTTGTGATAAACATATGTAGGACTTCAGGGTCACAACCATTTGCGCATGCGCTATCAAATATAAAATCGCCATACTTCGCAGGTAGCTGGAGACTTAGAAAGGGGGGCTTTTATCCCTCCAATGTTCCCTCCTTGTCGCCGTCTGTCGCTGCTGCACAATTTTGCGTCCTGTAGTGTTACTAAGCTGCCGCGTTGTACCAAGGGTATTTTATTTCAAGTGTAAACTTGGTCAAGAACACATTTGAGAGGTGGTATGGTAGATTTCAAACAATTCACTTTTACCCAACTGGGAAAAACTTGGTGCCTCGGTGGGATTCGAACCCGCGGCAGTAAGGGGAAGGCTTTAGTACAGCCAACGCTCTAGCCACCTGAACTGCGAGGCCTCATCAAGAGCCGTAAGTTTAGTCTCGTTTAGGTGAAGTTCCCAGCCAAGCCTACTGCAGCGTCTGGAATCCACCAAATGTGGCGCGGTAAGCTGACTGCCCAGGCAGGATTTCTTCAGTAATCAGTCTCAAGGCCCAAGTACTGTGCTCAAACCTTCCCACTGCTGTCGTGGGTCCGAGTCCAACCGGGGAAGCACAGTAAGCTCAACATGAATTATTCAAAATCTTCCACAAACACCTATCAGGTTACGGAAGATGCTCGCCTCTTCTGCGCCTAGGGGCTCAGTGTAGAGTTCTCGAATATTCGCCAAAGATCCCGGGTTCGAATCTCAAGTTATCCACACTTGGGGTTGGGTATGACTGGCTGATGACGGCTAATAAGCCAGAAATGGCCATTCCGGTCTCCCTTGTCTTTGTCGACGCCATCTCATCTATGTCTACTACTAGTCGCTGTGCGACTGCCTGCGAGGGTTCTAGTATGAGCCCCAAGGCACAACGGAACGAGCATGTTCCGTAACCTGATCGGCGAGCGCCCACTGTCATAATATATATGTATATACATGGTTGGCTGATGACGGCTAACAGGCCAGAAATGGCCGTTCCAGCCTCCCTTATCTTTGTCGGGACGTGCTCCCCCCGTTGGGCCTTGAGTCTCAGTCTAGAGCTCTCGCGGGCAGTCCGATGGAGAATGATCAAACATCTTACTTACCGAACCCCATTTATGGGAAACCACATCACATTTACCTCGTGTACTCGAAGAAGGCAATACTTTCGATAGAATGATATTACCGACAAAGACAAGACCAGTCTCCCTTGTCTTTTTCGGTAATATCATTCTGTCTATATCATGCGGCGCTGTGCGGCTGCTGGTTGGGCTCGAGAGAGAGTCCATAAGGCACAACGGAACGAGTGACTTCCGTAAGAACGATCGGTGAGCGCCCCCTACCATTAATACTTTCGATTTTAACTACAATAATCTTGAGACGGGTGATATTATGAGTGGAGTATCCGGCCATCATGCGGCTCATTGATGTCGCAGACCTTTGTGGCATCGTAGAGAACGTACGCATCACGCAGATTGGAAACTTTAAAAAGTGGAAAAACCTGCTGTTATTCCAGATATGTAAAACAGAGCATACCTGACGCGGAGGAATTCAGCCACCCTGACCAAAACGGCAAGCTCCTGTACAGCCAGAACCCTAACCACCTGAGCTATGCGGCCCGACCAAAAGCCCATAGTTTTTTCCAGACTTGAAGTAGGTCACCCGTCCAACCTACAGCAGGTTGACTGCCGACGTATGTTTCCCAAAGAAAGCAGTTTGAAATTCACCAGATGATTAGCAGGTTTTTCAGGCAACAGTTTGTTCGTTGTATGCGACGATGTCTGCTTATGACATGGTGAGCGGAGAACGGTGACTTGCGGTGGGTCAGTCTAGCTTGATGGCAGACTTTCGCAGCATCCAGCGCACTCTCTTCTCGCCCGCCCAGCTAGGTCCAGTGGCAGTACAGAGTCGGAGCAACCGAAGGTGGACTCGGACGCAGTGTCCGACAAAGCTAAACCACCAACCTACGCGTGCCCCACACGGCCCCTGGCCCTCACAAAATGGAACAGATTTGTCGGGTGCATAAGTCAAATCTGCCAAAATCGTTCGCCCGGCACATATAGACTTTTTAGAAACTGAAGTAATCAATTTGGCACATTATGGACAAGTCTCCTAATCTGTCACCCGGTCGATAACGGTCCTTGTGGACTTATTCCAGGGGGCGTCTTGAATGTGAAAAGAGGTTAGAAGAAGCAAGCGTGATATTCCAGTCAGGTGAATCGGAAGATGGGGGAGGGGACGGAGGCCAAGCATGCTGGATAATAAGCGGTATTGAATACGGGGATGGGACTACAGCTAAGAGGACGGGGGAAGGGAGGAGGAGGTGGAGGGAAGGGTTCTACAAGAGTGGATCTCTACCAGGGTAACACGGGATTGACCATGTGTTCCAACTTTCTACACAGTTCTGGTCCTTTCCGACTTTTGGTGGCCTCTGAATGTCGCTGAAGACGGAACGCCTCTTCACTAGCTGAACTGTAGAAGTTTTCCTTCAAGAGTCTAACTTCGTCCCGTGTACAGGTGGGTTGTCGAGGCCACCAGGGGAAGTCGTTTGGACACATTCTTTAGAGGCTCGCCCACATGAATTTGGTCCTAAGTCTGGTTTTGTGGCTTTGGCAAAGGTGGTGGACTGAGAACTTTGCTAGCCACTATTTGTTTAGGTCGTGATATACTTCTGCTATCTGAGGTACTCGGTCTTAGTTGTTTATAGGGCGAATGCAACTGGCTGGCCAGAAATGTTCGTAAAAATCGCTCCGCGGCACACCATTGGGGGGGAAATTCGAGAACAAGTATTAATGCATAGCAGAAACCACCCGGAAGCTTTCGGAAAGAAAGACTGCATGTATATTTTCCAATGGAAGGCATTGTGTAAGTGGGAAGAAGGTTAGTCTGAAGGAGTCTCAGTGAATCTACCTGCCACCCGTGACAATTCGGTCCGCAGGACATGCTACTTCAGTAGCATATACGTCCCAATGTCTTCAGGCTTCAGATATTTAGTCCTCCGTTGTCTGAAAAATGGGTGCCAGAAAGCCCGGCTGATAGGCCTCTTCCAACAACGGAAAACAGACCGGTTTTTATAAACTCCACAAACTGGGAACTTTGAGCCGGTTGTTTAAGTAAGTCAGCATGCACAGATATATAGGCTCCTCTTTTAGCATTCGCCAGTCGGCTTGTTTTGGGTTTTAGGCCAGTTGCCACTGGGTAAGGTCAAACGGGTGAATGAGACAGAATTTAGCCTTTGATAAACCGGCAGCGGTATAGAGAAGGACCCCACTTGACTATCAGTGGACGGCGCATCGTGTCGTATGGGGTCTAATCTTGGCATACATTTGCATGCTGTTGCAGAAATTACACTGCAAACAACGATTACTTCCAACGACGTCACACCCTAACTCAAAATCCGTTATTTTATGAAATTAACTTGTTGTTTATTGTTTACTAACTACTCTCATTTCCGTTGTGGTATAAAAGCGTAGGATAAGACTTTCGGAATAAATCCAGGCAATTTCTGTGTTTTATTTTCTTTGGTTAGCTTACTCTCTAGCGTGCTGCCCCACCCATAAAACTTCCTTTACCATAAGTCACGTGTGGCACGATCCACAGTCTACTGACAGTTAAGTGGAGTCCTTCTCTGTACCGTTGTCGGTCAAAATTTACTCATTCGTCAGTGGTGAAAATAATACGTGAGTCAGAGTGGCACAGTGGGCTGGACAGATCGGCTACTTATATGAATTGGGTAGTCACACGGAGTCATCAGTGAGAATGCTAACGCAAACCTCTTCACGCGACCAAGTGTCCGACAAAAATAAAGCCAGGAAATCAGCGTAAACTACAAGAAAGGGTTCAAAAATAAACTGCCGGTCTCATCACTTGTGTCATGAATATACTGGCCGCAGTAATGGTCGGAAATAAGAGAAGGGCAAATGTCTGCCTGTGACATTGGCGACGGCATGAGAGAGGAGACATCGAACGTTTTCCCATGACCCGGCAGGTGATTGGCAGATGACCAACAAAGGACTAAAAAGCTCACTGGCATTGACCGTCCGATTTTGTTGTCCATCAGCGGGAAACCGACCGACTACTGCGATGTTCGACGTCTCGGGTACGAGAGGGGAGACTAGGAAAGCTAGCCTAGGCATACAGGGAGGCGAGTCCAACTCAGTCGACGTCAGCGTTCCTGAAGGAAAATGCGCTCTTTTTCTGACCTTATCGGCAACAGGACTCCCCGTCTGCAGTTAGGCAGCATTAATCGGATAAGCAGCCAACAGCACAGAGAAAGAACAAAGGAGCCTTCCCAGCGACCCTGTCGATGAATAATACGAACGCGGGTGTGGCCTATGAGGCCTACCGGGAACTTTACATAAGACATTGACAAAAGTAGCAAAACAGGATGCCAGTCAGACAGGTAAGGGAGGAGCTGTCAACTTCAATGGGCCCCGGAGATTGTTAATAACATATGTCAGGCTACCTAAATTAAATAAGTAAACACTTTATATGAATCAAGTTCACCGGACGCTTATTTCCGTGCATTAAGGCAGAGTGAAGATTAACATAGCACTTTACCTAAACCAGGCCTTTTAAAATTCACTCTGACAGTAGAATTTCACGGTAAATGAGCGTTTTGTGAATCCTGTCTACAACACTTCATGGAATTTACAGAAATGAGCTCGTATTTAACGTGGCGAAGGCAAGGATGGGCTGCCACCTCAGACCGCCTCAATGTACATCTACTCATTCACTTGCTCATGTGGAGCAGGTTATATTGGTCGTACAAGTCGACATCTTTCCAAAAGAATACGAGAGCACCTTCCCGCATGGCTGGCAAAAGGTGAAACTAGGAGACTAGACAGCGCCATCCTTGCGCATGAAGTGGATTCAGGCCATCGTGTGGACTCCGCTGAAGCATTTCGTGTGATTTATAAGGTTCCCTCGAGTTACCCTAAGCTACTGGACCAGCGCCTGTTAGCAACAGCAGAAACGGCCGCCAACAGGTTACAAAAACCGATCCTATGCGCCCAGAAGAACGTCGTTCAGGCTCCGCGCTTAAGGTGGTCAAAGCTTGACTAACCACATACACCTTTCTGCGCCCTTCCGCTTTTGAATAGCCTGTATTTTAAAACTAACTTATACCGAGTTTTTCAATCACTGTACTCCGTTCCCATATAACTATGCCGGCCTGAAGAGAAGTTATCGTAAGCAACGTTAGCTCGCACTTGGTCTTCTGATTTTTAGTAGTTCTTGTTTACCTTTTAAACGGTAAACATTTCGAGACATTATGAATCGTGCCACGTAAAAACACGTCCCTCGGACATCGCCTATGACCCTCTATCCTTCACAATCGTCAGCGTTGACAACCCAGAAAAAATGATTTTAAACAGAACCAGATGTGGGCCGTAACATCACACCTAACAAGAATGAGCTACTAGCAATGATTCAGTCGGTACTGCCTTCCTCTGTTCAGTTAAGGTGTCCTTCGACAGAGGCAGCCCTGTACTAAGGACATGAAATTCCACGATAGTAAAGGGCTACTCGTGTTGCTAGTGAAGAAAACAGAAGTGTTTTGCACAAGGTCACATGTGAATGATGTTCATCGATGTACTTAATTTGAGTGATGGGGCAGGAGGAGATCGAACTGCGCTCGGATCCCCCAATCCAGAGTTCATCCAGGTGGTTGAACGGCAACGGGTGATTGATGACTATTACCAACCAAGAGAGGGACAAATGAAACGGCCATTACCGACTTATTTGTCGTCGTTATCCAGTCCTACCTCCAGTTTCAGAATGGCAGGTCAGCAGACTCCGGCCGGTCCCCTTCGCAACTGAGCACTGAGGTAAACATCCCTCCATGGAATTAAGAGTTAGTGTCTTTTCGGATTCGATCTGGAATATTTTATCAGCTATTCGTCCTGCTTTACCGACCGGGACGGCAACCATGTCAGAACTTTCCATTCCAGTTTACCGTTCTTCTGACAGTAGTGCCTCTCGACAGCACTTTGTGTTTAACAACTCGTTTTCCTGATCCTTGAGATCAGTCCACTAACTCATTCCAGTCCCCTTGTGCGAAAAAGGTTTTGACAGATTTCATCGAATCTGTTCGAAGGCGAGGTTGTCTGAGATATTCGGCAAAGTTTCTGAGCTATTTTGATGCTTTCCTGTCGTTTAAATAAAACGACAGTCGATCTAGAGCTCGAGTCGATTTCTGTTATTCCTACAAGGTATTTGGTGACAGAGGACTCTCAGAGGAGGAGTGTTATTTTAAAATATTAACTCTCGAGGGATATGCGGTTGCGTTAACTTAGGGAAAGCACGCACAATAAGAGACTTATTGCAGATACAGTTGATCCCCGCGCCTTTGCGGTCCAGTGCTCGCGACTTTCTTTTTTCGTAAAGCACATCTAAAACATTCGCAAGTTATTTTCCCTTCTTTTCACGACTGAACACATTTTTATTATAAAAACGATTTACTGGTTTTTAAATATTATTATTAACAAATAAGATATAAATGCTAAATGAGTAAATATTAGTCATACTAATTTAGTGATAAATATCAATATTAACGTAAACGCAGCGAATGGTAGAAAGCTATTCAGGATGATGGTTTGAAGTATATTTAGTGTTTGGACATTAAAATAGGCAGTTATGAGGGTTTATAGAGGGGTTTCAAGTGTTAGGGCCCTAACCTCTGCGGATGCCTGGGACTCATATCGCCCAACGGAATCTGGCGAAGCGAGTATATTAAAATTTACGACTAAATTCAGCAAGTAATTTCGTCGAGCACTACCTTTTAGACCAGTCACTTACCCTTTTCCAATTTTGCATCGTATTAGAGATTAGACTGACGCAGGGCGTCAGAGTTGTCTAAGGCAGTGCTAGCAGATGTTGCATACTATTAGCATTGAGAATAAAGGACTTATTTGGTCAGAAGACTTTATTTTGATAAGAGGCTTCCGAGGTTATCTTCAGATATAACCATCCGCGAATTCTGCCGGTGCAAATACTGAAGTCGCGAGACTAGTCACAGTTCCCAGTGCGAAACAAATTCCACTAAGGTAGAGATATCCCGTGAGAGAAGGGCGAAAACACACAATAGGTAACAAATACCAATACTTTATGCAAATGGAGCAAAATATTTTATCTATTTATTTAGGCAGGTTCAGTTGAATTCCGCCTTCCTTATGGCAGTCGTTCTCTCGGACAGAAGCAAGCACTCCTTACAAGTGAGTCGAAAACTATGGAGACTGTGTAAACCGCCTGTGTCTCAGACTGGCATGTGACTATACTCACTGCTCATATAAAAATAATCAGCAGCCCTGAACACACGGAACCACGTAAATACCATCATAATATTACTACATTCGAAAGAAAAGAAATGCCCCCGGTCTTAGCATCCAAACGGATGTGTTCCACGGGACTCTCGAAAAGTTAAAGCTAACAGTCCGTAAATCAGTCATTAATTTGCTATTGAAGTGCGAGACTAAGTGAATAGGTTAGTGAGCAAAAGGAATTTTACGAAGACACAAACGTTTCTAAATTGGATGGGTTTATTGTTTTTTGCAGCATGGAAATAAAATATCCCTTGTGACTGGACGTCACATAGAAACGGAGTTTTAAAACATACTGGCAACCGCTTTGTAGGATTTCATCATGTGCCAAAAAGAAGAAAGGAGATATAAGGCGGCTAATTAAAGGCATAAATAAGGCGCAGGCCCAGGCTCGAGTCCACTAATGCCGGCATAACAAAATGTCCTTCAACAAGGATATACACGACAGTGAAACTGAAACAAAACAGTGGAGCGCGCAATGGAGGACCTATGGAAGAGGGACAGACGGCTATATAGGTTAGTTTTGACAGCTTGCCAAATAGTGCAAAACAAAACGTCAACACAAAAGTCCAGGGTAACACGAGAAAAAACTTCAGACCAATAACAGCAGTTAAACCTTTGTCGTATTTAAGCCTAAACAACTACACTGAAGCATATACGACAGGCTACAGAAAATGACGAACCAAAGTGTCAGAAAGTTAGACTGTGGTGAGGAAGTTACGTGATAAACCATCAACAACAACGGTTTAGTGTCTATAAGAGTTAGAAATCTATGAGAAGTTAAGGTCAATCAGAAAAAGTGAGGGTCTTCAAGCAGAGACGTTAGGTAGGTTCTGCATTCAGTTTGACATCGGAAATGTCAGTGCTCCATGAATGAATCGCAAGACGAATCACGCGCACTGAACAAAACCGGGAGTCCTGACCACTGTTTCCGCTGACAGCAGCTAACATGCTGTTCACGTAAACCGGTACGTGTTATACTTGAACCTAAGGGCGAGAAGACCGAACTGTCGGGGTGTTACTTCCGCAAAACAGCCAGTGAGTATCGATCAAATTATTTTTCTTCTTTACTAAATCGAAGTGATGTGGTTATGTTAGTCGTGGATTCTTGGTGCAACAAAATCAAGACGAGGAAAGCTGAAACGTCCGTCGAACTATAGATTAATTATAGGACAACATTGGCAAGATGAAAAACGCACGGAATGTTCGACGAAGTGATTTACAATGGTAGGGGGCGCTCACCGATCGTCCTTACGGAACTCGCTCGTCCCATTTTGCCTTAAGGGCTCTTTCTCGAGCTCAACCAGCAGCCGCTCAGCGGCGCATGATATGGGCAGTACGTTATCGCGGACAAAGACAAGGGAGACTAGAATGGCCACTTCTGGCTTATTAGCAGTCGTCAGCCAGTCATACCCAACCTCGAAGTGTTGAATACCCGAGGCTTGAACCTGCGACCTGTTAGTTAGGAGTCCACGCCTCTAACCACTGGTTAGGGAATCAAAGACACAAAGGGAAAAGGCCAGTGGGTTTCTAGCCAAAAGTCAGCTGAACCTCTAGAGAAGTGAATAACAGAGGACTTTCAAAAGTGCCCGATTACTAAAATGCTGTCTCCAAAGAAATACGAGAGCTGGGACTTAATCACGCAAACTTAGATGGATGAAGGAGTCGCAATTGTGGGGAGCAGATAGAAATCAGGGAATTTTTCACAGTTCTAAAGTCCTTCTTGCCAAAAAGATGTGCATCTCTCCTTAACCCCTCAGGGCTTAAGAATTTCCGCGAAATATTTTATTTTGAAAAAGATTATTCGAGGGGAATCACGAAAATTATGACAAGTAGGCTCTTCTTGTACGGTCGAAACATGACAAATTTTTCTCACGAAACGTACTTGTAAACTTGTTAATATTATTCTGGTTTAACTTGAAGACCTTTTGGTCCTGCAGTAATTGCCACTGTCTTGAAGTCGGTATGCATTGTATTTCCCATAATAGATGGTTAGATGTCGCCAAGACAAAAGGGTCATAAGCCTAATATGCACAGTTTGTGATTTCACGGAGAAAAGAAAATAGAGGAGGCTTACCAAATTTTGGATCCATAGCAAGTAACTTAAATCGCAACACGAATTCAGGAACGTAAGCTAATTTGTAACCTAGTTGTGACGCATCTTCCAAAACTGGGTCCGACTGCATGGCGGTGTGTGCTTAGTATACACAAAAGGATCTAGATAATATGCTCAAAAGTATTTCTTGCATGACCTTAAAACTGTGGGTCCACAGGAAACTTATTCGACGAGAGAAAACATCTACTTCGGACGTTTTCAATTGGTTCCTCGACAAGCAGTAATAGAATTCGTTCGTGACAGTGTGAGGAATTCCTTGGGGTCTGGTCTTGTGATCTATCGTACCAGCGATGCTTATATATTAAGAGAGATGCACTATGAAATATCAAGCAGTAGGAATGACATTAAGCCTCAGAATGTTATCCAGTGTTCTAACGATTAAGATATACGCAAAAGAGCCGCGATCGGTTGGAAACATAGCCACTTAATTAACTCTTACGTACAAACAATCGCAAGCACATTACATATTGCCGGAGAGAGCCCAAAAACTGTAAATAGAGATGAATATTGATGCTTGCTAGTTTCAAATCGGACATTGAGAACTTCAGTTATTCCTTTTACATTTGGCGGGGTGGTAAAACGAACCACGCCGAAACTAGAATTAATCATTTACAATGTGCACTAAAGGGCCCATCAGGTCCGCTCGCAAAAGACAAATTTGATCAGAACAGAAAAAAGCTACCGCAACTGATGGGCAGAATAAGTTTTTCCCTATAAGTAATTAACGAGAAGGAGAAGACTTAACGAAGTGCGGCCTTTTTCTCCGTTCGACCAGAGAAACTCTAGTGATGACATTGAAATCACTGTGTTTGCGAAATTCAACTCGTCATTACTGGCGACTGCAAAGTTCGCCATAAGGCTCGTAGGTTTGCATCTATACAGGTCACTGCGATGCGTAAAGACGCGGGAAATGGCAGGACGACAAATATTCCTGAGGCCTAGTATTGACGTGCTAACTTTGACCTTTACCTCTTTTACTGAACCAAAGGCCATTGGTTTATTGGAAGGGGCAGTTCAAAGGACATTAATCCAAAGCCGACAGCAGGTATAGAAGATCGGCCATATATCTTACTAAAAACTGGTTAGTCAAGAAAAAGGACGCTTCATTCCATTTTGACGCTAAAGGTCCTTCTGAAATGGAAGCATTGTTGCGACTATTCGAGTGGTGCCTAATAATCGGCCTCTATTGCCTTTTATGTAAGTTTTTGGCTGAATTTAAGCTGGTTTGAAAATTCATGGATTGATATGTAGATTAATATGTTGATTTGTGTTGTTTTACCTCTGATGGACGACTTATTTTCATATCGTTATTGAGTTTATCATCTTTTGCCCGTCCTTCGAAATTGCCCAAAATCCGTCTCGTAAGAGTCGCGTGACTCATTTTTGCGTTTCCGAATCTGGCATTTGCTGCTTATCCGTTCTTTACAGATTGTAGGCAATTCCAATTTTAAAGACTTTCCATGAAGTTTCATCGTTATCAGTAATACCGAAATTTGACGTAAAGATTTTTTCATCAAGTAACATAAAATATTTAATGTTCATGCTTTGTGCTGCCTAAGGAGGACAATACGGCACCCGTAATTCTATGAACAGATTTGGTAAGTTGGGGTGTAGGGCTAAATTACTTTTGCATGGGTCTTCTGGTGGCGAGTTTTCACTCGTCTCACGGCAAGTACGCAGATGCCTGCCGAGGCCAACACGTAATTGGAAAGTATGGCCACAGCATAGGCAGACTGACATTTCGGCACCGTCAGCCGTTGTCATTTGTCTCCTGGTGAAGTCGGGGTTGCAGTGACCGCGGAGGCGTCTGACAAGGATGAAATCTGATTGGCAATCTTGGTGACGTTAAGAGCATGTGCGAGCTACTTCTCTGTCAATTCTGTCGTTTTGTGAGAGGGATAGTGCCGGACTTGTTTTTTTGTATAGTGTTCCGTTCGATCCCCTAATGGCCTCACGTCACGGTCAGATTTCAGACGGCTTGGCCGCCAGTATTTGAGTAGGGCACCTTTTCTACCTCCTTCCCATCTAAAAGTGTAAGCAATACGTTCCTGAGTAAAGTTAGTTAATCGTCTAAGGTGATCATCAATTTTCACAGTGAGTTCCGATTTTAATTTTTTTGAAAAACGACTCAAATTAGACTGTGCCGCTCATGGCGTTGCATGTCGACCTATTTGGAGGACAGTGAGAACGATGGTAGTGGCTGAATGGTGGAGTTAGGTTACATGTGAAATTATAATGATAATAATTTGCGAAACATCAGTCCTCACTCCAACCAGTGCCACCGTAGTTCAGTGACAGGATTATGCCAAGACGACTGTCATGTTACTGACTTGACATAAGCCTCATCTACGCCTGATACGAAGTGAGTTCACTCATATGATTAGGATGCCGATTAAACCGGTTATCGGAATGCAGCCGTTTTGCATTGTGAGGTTTCGCGAATCTTCAGATCAGAGTTAGACGGTATATAAGGGTCCACCTGAACGACCCCGACCTGGATCGAAGTCTATCGAGCGACCTGCCACACTGCCTTACTCTCAGGGATTTTCTACGTCAATTATTCCAAGGACATACTTTTAGTAACTTTTTGCTTCTTTACGGATGTACTTTAGGCTTCAGTGTAATCCTTTCGTTCAAATTCCGAGTTCGACATTCGTTTGTTCTCGTTTGATCATTGCTAAAAGGCCGACATTTATTTATATACTGATCTGTCACAGATGCTTAAAATGACTGCTTAGTAAGAATTTAATTCTACTCCCTTGTCACAGCCTGGATAAATGAAAGACAGGAATTTTTACTGATTTAGGCCGACGATTGGGTGCTACACTCCACAAAACTTTGTCTGGGGGCGGAATGGCGGCAATTAGATGCCATCAACAAACGTTCTGAATTTGACGTCACTCCGGGGTCTTTAAGCGAATCAACCCTCTGAATCACAAGAAAAATGGCTTCAAGCTCATGCTTCTGTTCCTGTTCATCTGCGTAGTTGAGTTAATTTCCTAAATGCCATTATTTTGAATCTGAACAGTTCGGTTTAACTGCGCATTATAAAGATCCCAGAATTCGGTTCGGCTCCGAACTTATTATTGAAAGCGAAGTAGCTTTTGAAGTGTTGTTTACTAGCGACTGGTATTTTGACAGCACTATTGCGTATAGCGCCTGCAAGTTGTTCGTAAAAATAATGTCCGAATTTTCGTTTTCTCTACTCATATGGGCTACGTAACGTCCAAATTGTGAATAAATCTAGATAACCCAGTGTTTTACTTTCCAGGAATTCGCAAATACGTTTCCCTCAAACTTTGCAAAACGTCCGCTCTGCAACTTTCTGTGAATAGGATTTTCCTTTTTTTTCTGTGCAGAGGGAATTGTAACAGTTATTAAGGAAGCAATCAGCTTCGACACTATAAGCACTAAACAGTAGTATGAATTAGTGTTTTATTTTCTCCTTCACGTAGTTGTGAACGCAGAGAACGTTACGAGTGAATCACCACGGTGTGCAGCAGGGTTTTTCAAACTCGGAACTTCCTGCTTCTTGGTGCGTTACTTAAACTATATTGTCGTTGTTGACTATGAGCTTATCTTAAGAGATTGCCATCTCAAACACCTTTGAAATGTTGATGCGATGAGCCCTAGATTTTCATTAGACAGGTCAAAAAGACCAGCTATTTCACCATGCAAGCCATTTTTAAAGGACGTCATACGTGTATTTTCTTTTTTCAACATTTTTTGTCCCAGTAGTTAACTTATAAAGAAAGGCTGGGATGGCCTTCTCTGGTTTATTGACTGTCGCCAGCCAGCCTGGAACCTTGAATTGAGTCTAAGTGGAACGGTCACCTATGTTTCCGACATTGAACGATAAATAAAGCTAAGTATTTTAGACAAGAAGTAGATGCGTATTTCTCAGCGAGCTTACGCAAACCAGGATTGAGACCCTTTACAGTAACCGGAGAGGATTTACTTTCCAAGGCCATGAAATACAATCTTTCTGATTTGAATTACCTAGACTGCCTTGCAGGCCTTGGGGCTCATACTTGAAGCCTCGCAGGCAATCCACACCGACAAAGACTGAGACTCCTTCAGACTAACCTTCTTCCCACTTACACAATAACTTCCCTTGGAAAACGTACATGCTGTCTTTTTTCCGAAAGCTTCCGGATGTTTTTTGCATACCGTCTACTATGTTCTTGAATTTCACCCCGATGGTGTGCCGCGGAGCGATTTTTACGAACATTTCTGGCCAGTTAGCTACATTCACCCTATGAACAACTAAGACCGAGTAGTATGTTATTGCAGACAGAGACAAGGGAGACTGGAATGACTATTTCTGGCTTATTAACCGTCGTCAGCTAGTTATACCCAACCCCAAAGTGTGGAACACCCCAGGCTCGAACTCGCGACCTGTTGGTTTAGAAGTCCGCGCCTCTAACCACTGGGCCACGAGCCCGCTGTCTTGTCGATTTCGATCGGGAATATACAATGTTAGGGGGCGCTCACCGATGGTTATTACGGAACTCACTCGTTCTGTTGTGTCTTACGGACTCTCTCTCGAGCACAACCAGAAGCCGCACAGCGACGCATGATATAGGCAGTATGGTTGGGCTCGAGTGAGAGCCTGTAAGGCACATCGGAACGAGTGAGTTCCGTAATAACAATCAGTGAGCGCCCCCTACCATTGTATATTCCCGATCGAAAACCGACAGAATAACGGGCTCGTGGGCCAGTGGTTAAAGACGCGGACTTCTAACTAACAGGTCGCGAGTTCGAGCTTGGGGTGTTCCACACTTCGGGGTTGGGTATGACTGGCAGACGACAGCTAATAAGCCAGAAATGACCATCCCAGTCGACATTGTCTGTGTCGGTAATGCCATTCTGCATATATATATCTGCAAGTTAGGTGTGATTTCTCATAACATGTTAACCGAGATTGTGAAATATGCCTTCGATCTGAAGAGGTTACTTCGGCAGGGCTGAAATGTGAATTATCATGAAGCATAGCTCCAGGATATTTCACTCACATTATAATACTCGCTTTTGAACGATCCACTTTTACGGCCACCCACGAAAAGCTCACTCTGCAAAAATACCTAACGAAGAAATAGGAATTTCGCCCATTATCCTTTTGAATTCGAGGACAGTTTGTAGAAAAAATGCTTAAAATATTCTGTCTTGTGCATATTAAGTAGCAAGAACGCCTTTCACAATGTTCATTTTCGAGGAAAGAGCATCTTTCGATTCTGAAAACTTTTCAACTTCTAAAAATTTTATATCCAACTAGACACCGTCATATAAGGCTCACAAAAGTTTGCGATGGATACGGACCATGTTGTATACTTTATAATCAGAACTTATAAAGGAACAGAGACAATATGTGACTGGACATTTCATGGTCATAAAAATATCAAGATTAGATGCTTTGTTAAAACCGAAAGATATTTTTTTCAAGTAAAAGTGTAACATAGACGTAATTTCCTGCCAAATGAGTACTAGAAAGAATGTTTTTGTAGGTTTTTCATAAAACGCATTTAAATTTATAAGAAAAATTAACAAACAGCTTTGAAAAATTCATACTGCTTGATTTGTTATGTCCTTGCAAATTAGAGTTTTCGCAGACGTTCGGAAGGAAGATCGTTTAAAAGCCAGCTCTCCGACGTTACTGAACTGTTCGGGGACTACACTGCACCCCATTGGCCCTTCCCAATCAAAAACGCATTTCAATATTTCGGCTTACATTTCACAAGATTGGTCACTGATTTGGCATCTGGCAGTGAGTATTATATGCCACTCAAGTAAAAAATGGCGTCATTGCAGTGCCCAGAAACCCCCTCCTCGAGGTATTTGGTTAGTCATCCGGTCCTCAATTGCTGCCAATGTGGCTCCTGATTGAGGTTTACTTAACAAGTCCGAAATTCCAAATAAAACATCCTGTACAGTCTTTAGGATGGATTTTATCCGATCTACTGGATGTTTGGAATAAGATTCACGCAAAAGAGCTTAAAGAGGACAGTTACGTTTCATCCGAATTTGAAAAAGGAGTGTCGAACGGTATTCAGCCTGGGAGTCCTGTAGAGACTGGTCTAGCTCTAGTCTCTCCGGCGTTCCTTCCTACTTAGAATGGCATAGAAAGAGAGTTTAAAGTGCGTTTAGGCTAAAATACTTCTTCCTGCATGAGCGCGTGCCCCCTAAGCGGGCATTGAAGCACATCTTCCATACCACAGAAGTCGGTATAGGTATCACCCATGGTTTAGAAGCCACCATACGTCTAGGAGGCATGAAAATGAAGGATATACTGGACGCAGTTGGACACTTTACTGTGGATTATTAGACCACATTGGACAACTACCCCTGTCGTCAGACTGTCCACAGCGAACAATGACGTAGGCCACGAATGCGCGGCAAAATGGGTGGTCCGCTGGGGGCGACGCCCTGTCCCGAGCCGCTGACATATCGATTTTTCCTATCGATCCTATCTCCATCGAATGCAGGGTGCATTGAATCAACCGTGAGAACATCAGGTCGCTAAGCGATCTCATTTATGTTCTCCAGCAGGCAAGTATCTGCGTCAGATGCTCTCTCAAACGGGCCATGTGGTAGAGGCGCTGGACTAACACGGGGGCCATATCGAATTCTGGCAGGCGTTATCGGATTCTCACCCCATAACAATTGCCAACATTTCAAGGTGCGGTGGCAGACACGGTTTTCGACAGTCGTCGCGCACACTGGGATCCCTGCCGTTCGCCATTGATCAAAACCCTGGTCGTTTGTTGTGTGAACCAGAGGGTGTAGAGTAGAGCGCCAAGGTGCGGACTCGACCGTGCCATCCACCTGCGTACTCCCCGCCTCCGGTCTTCTTGACTCTGTCTTGGCAGCGGGTCCAGGTGGGGGAGGAGGAGAGGGTGCGATAGATGCTGTGCAAGTCTACTATCACTATAAACTGATTCACGCGCAAGTCACCGTCCCTGCTCTCACCTTGCTGTAGAGCACACGGTGAACACCGTTGGAATCGACGCTCGAACTGTCGTATGAGCGCAAGAGGGGACATCGCTGGGCGTAACGCAGCGCATGAGTTCGGAAAGGTGGACCGCTTGTCGAATGAGTTCTCGGAGTCGGTTTGTGGATTTTTCTCTCCTGTAGGAGGAAGGGTTTGGGAGATTTTACTACATCTGCCCTCGTAGTAAAAGTGCTTTCCAGAAATGTACCGATGCGCAGGCAATCCGTCTTGGTTAATTTTGATCGAGGAAAAAAAGGTAACTGATTTCAGTCCTGATAGGGCGGTCTATAGGATCTCGAGGCCGCCTAATCGGCGAAGAGTCGCGCTGGTGGGCGTAGCTCATACCTCCTCGGCTTTCGGAGGCCTTTACATCTAGCAAGACTTGTGGCCAAAGTCCCCTCTAAGCACCGTCAAAATATAGCACTTTTCTGCACCTTATTAGCCAGATTTGGCAGTTGCTGTTATTGCGCGAAGGCTGTATCACATGCTCCCAGTCCCCGCTAGCACTCTCTGCCTAAATGCGCAAAAAGCGTGTTTTGTTAAGCAACCTTCCAGAGTTATGGCTCGCGGATGACATTTAACATCGACGGTCAAGTTTTACAAAGTCATGTTTACTACTCTGACGTAAATTTTCGGTCGGTAATCAGGTAGAGATATTTTAGGATTGAAATGTGGCATGCCAGTCCACACACAGAACACCGTAAACATTTAAAACGAAACAAAATTGTTATTTAGTTGGAGAGCCATTTACATTTCACCGACGTTCACATCAGACGCCATGCGGACTGCTCTTCCTCAGTGGAATGTTTCATCAGGGAGCTCCGAGGACTGTCTACGGTGAATGACCGATCTCATGAGGTGTTAACCGAAATTCTGAAATGCGTTTTCGACTAGAAAGGATTACTTAATTGGCGCTGTGATATCGATTAGTTTGTGGTATAATGCCGTGGCATTTCAAGTATTGACTTTAAAAGGCACTTCTTCTCGGCCACATGCGGAAACCGTATTCGGAAAAAATGACTACTTAAGTAGCGTGTACTTGCTATATCGGTTTTCGATGCCCCTATAAGTTTGAAGTGTGTTACATAAAACACACGCACACAATACTATTTTTTACTCAGTTGGTAGCAAATCACGCATTCTTTAAGTTTTTTTCTCGAAGGTTGAGTATCTTTCGGCTTTAAAGAATTTTTCTAATTATGAGATTTTTAAAGACTGTGCAATGTCCATTCAAATAGCATCGTATCTGTCTGTTTAACAGTGTTCCTCATCAAGTACACGACATATGGTATTTTCTTAATGGCATAGAGGAATGCAAATTTTCTTTACACAGAAAGTATATAGCTTGGAGGCTGAAAACCATAATAGAAAATGCAGCATCAGATCGAATTCGAAATTATTCGGGAATTGAAAAACTTTTTAAAGGCCAAAAGATGTCCTTTTTGAAGTATAGAATCTGAAGAAAAAATGTTTTGCTACCAAATGAGTACAGGAGATAGCATTTTATGGAGGTTTTCTATAAAATATATTCGAACTTACAAGGACGTCGAAAATCGATATAGAAAATATGTGCCACTTAAGCAGCCACTTTTTACTGAGTGAGTTTTTCGAAAGCTAGCAACCTGACATGTCTGAAATATTACGAGATTACGTCGCAAGATAATCAGTCTCACAGCCGAATTTAAGCAATCCTTTCCAATCGAAAACGCACTTCAGAATTTCAGATAACATTGCATGAGATCGGTCACTGACTACGTATTTGTAGGGAATGTTGACTTACTTCAGTAATTTGAAGTAATTATTCAGTTGCATAAAAATCCTCTGTGCGCCTACGGCGTGGCGGATAAAGCTAACTTCATGAATCCGTTCAAGCCCCCTGCGTCTGTGTTTTGAGCTTAATGTCTTAACCCCTTTCAGCTATACAACGGGACCGGCAAGGGTTTCACCTGGAACGAAGCCCGTCAGGAGTGCAAAAGTCTTGCTCCAGGTGCCGATCTTGCGCGGATCACCGACCCAGCGACCCAAGGTAAGGCATATACGAAACACACGTTGCCTGACTTTATTTGTAGAAAAGTCCGATTGGATAACATTACCGACAAATAGAAGCGAAGAGACGAGTCCCAGGAAGCAGTCTTGAAGAAGGAGACACGATCGTTGGGATAAGAGCTTTATTAGCCTGACGTTTCGGATTCCTGCTCGAATGCATCATCAGAGGCAAAAACAGATACGGGTGATTCATGCACAAGGGGCTGCAGTATTTACAGGATGCAGTAGCCATGCTACCGCATACGTTACGGCTCCCCCCTCATCCGGGATCGTCGCACTTGGTGTGCTAATTGTTTGATGGTCGACATTCACGTCGTTAAATGTTGCGATTTCATCAAATGCGTTGGGTGTTGGTGTGGCGATTGCTCGACCATCTGACGCACCGACCCTGGTGTTGGGAAAAGTGTTGACCTGTACGTTCCCCGCGTGGCTAATTACTCCGCCTAGGCGAAGTCTCGACACCAAGTATGGAATGGGAAGATCATTACACTTGTTAATGGACTGGGGGGCCAGTAAACCATGACTTAAGTAGCTCCCTGCTCACGTGGTTGTCACCTCTTGCGAGAATTTTGGCCTCATCCAATTTGAATTTGTGGCCGGATCTCGTCGAATGAGCCGTAACTCGAGAACTGGCATCACTTCTCCGCACCGCTGCAGCGTGTTCGGCCATTCGCGTTCGGAGCTGTCTTCCGGTCTCTCCGACGTAGTTGCTTTGTCCGCATTTGCAGCTGATCCGATAAACGACCCCAGACGTTTCTTGTCCTGTCAGTGGGTCTTTCGGTTTCATTAACTGACGCCTGATGGTTTTTTCTAATCTGTGTGCAATTCCAACCCCAAGTGGTGCAAGAAGGCTACCGACAGCTTCCGAAACGTTCTTGACGTACGGAAGCCCTCGCCAAAGTTTGGTGTCCTTGTGGTTAGGCCTTTCGTCCCTTTTGAGTATGCAGCGGTTGACGAAGTTTCGCGGGTAGCCATTGACTTTGAAGACCCGTCGGAGGTATTGTAGTTCGACAATCTTCAAGATTGCCGACAAAGACAAGGAAGACTGGGATGGTCATTTCTGGCTTGCTAGCCAGGCTGTGCAACACCTGGGACGCGATCTCGCAACCTGTTGGCTGGAAGTCCAACGCCTCTAACCAATGAGCCACGAGCTGCTTGTCGTGTCAGTTGCGATCGGGTATATTAACAATGGTAGAGGGACACTCACTGATTGAGTTACGGAACTCGCTCGTCCCATTTCAGTCTGCCTTCTCTTTGCTATTCTGCCTGTATAACGGGTCGCTTTGCGACTGCTGGTTGTGCTCGAGAGAGAGAGAGAGAACCCCAGGGCGCAACGGAACGAGTGATTTCCGTAACCCGATCGCTGCGGGGGAGTTCAGTAAAGTGATCTGCGTAGGCCTGCAATCGGATTGGTAGCACAGGCGACTACGCGGGTATATAATTGTGGTACTGCTTTGGCACGTCAGCTGAGACTTGCAGGGAAACAACCCATCGATAACTTGGCTTTCGCTGATTGGCTCAAACTAACAACCTTCTGGTCGCGTACATATGGCACTTTCTGGCACGCAACGAGGTTGTCGGGTAAGATTTAATACTGGCCGACGTAATTTCCCTACCTTAGCAATTGGGAAACTAACAAACCAACCCCAGTTTTCGCTAAGTAGCGGAGAAGACAGATGTGTCAAAGCCTACAGTCACACACAGCAAGGCAGATCACACAATAAAGGACATAGTTATAAGGGCACCAAACAACATCCCAAAAGGAAAGAAAGAAACTGTTACTGGTAACCTATTATCTACATTTGCTGCTAATCGCTATGTAACTACCTTCGGGGTCTCTAGATTGACCCCCAGAGCACGGGGGTACGAACACGTCCCGTAATCCGATTGTTAAATTGTGTTTGTAGATTTTAAAACTGGTGATATCAAACCGTCACCAGATGAAATGCGTACGGAAGAGGTGAGGCTATCATGCTAGATCTTTGAGGGTCATAGGGGTTACGCAAACAGAGCACTAGTACGTTAGAGGGCCAGACACATAATAAAGATAGGTTTCGGGGAGGGGAGAGTGTTTAGGACTCGTTATGTTGAAAGGGAGGGGTGGGTGGTAAGGAAACATTAAGATTACAGACAGAAGAGCATGGAGTAGCGGTCATGGCGTTGCAATGGGCGCGGGAATGCCAGTGAAGTGTGTACGCAAGTCCTCGTGTTGGAGTATCAAGCCCTAAGAAATTTCCCCGTCCATTTTATTTTAGGCCTAGCGATAACCTAGGTCCACTTTCAATTGGGTCGGGGATCATTTTCAAGTGCGTGCACAAGGACAAGAGACGGGAGGCCATGCTGGGGTACCACTGTTTTGTTTAAAAGAAGGCGAAGGCACGATCACTGGGACAGTAGGTTTATTTGCCTGAGCTTTCGAACTCGAACTAGAGTTCATCATCAGAGGCTACTCGAGTGCAGCAAATTGTGAACATTTATATCGTTCATCCTTGCGGGGGGGGGAGGGGGAGTACGTCCGTGGCTAGGTAGGGTTTGTGCCGCCTGGTCCACGATGCTCCCCCGGCGTGGTGACGCCGTGTAGACTTCGCGACGGTGTGAGCTGCGCCACCTGGCTGCGTGGGCGGAGCGCGTGATAACACGCAGGCAAATCGATGTGTCTATTGATAGAGTTGGTGTCCGACACCCACGCCTCCAACAGTTCTCGCCCTGTCTTGTTGCCGGCTCGCGCCAATAGTAGCAGTAGACTTGTACAGCATCTATCGCGCTTTATCCTTCTACCAGTTATGACAAGTTTCAGGTCACCATCTATTCTATCATTAGCGGTTCGTGAGATGCCTAATAATACCACAAGTAGTAATTCTGTAGAGAATCTTCCAACCCATACACCCGTTCGTTTTGAACGTTATAGCACTCATACGCATGTGATATCCGGCACCTTCCCCCAAAAGGCGTGGCACGCGTAAACGGACCGTTTAGCTTTGTCAGCCACTGCGACCGAGCCTGCATCCGGTTTTGCCATTGAAGCTGCGCGGATGAAGTGGGAGAGAGTGCGATAGATGCGTTGAAAGTCTGCCTCGCCGATGCTACGCCCACGCGGCAGATGTCATCATTCACGACGGTCGCACTGTCGTGTCTTCTGAGGGGAAGAGTCCTCACAGTGGGCTACGTCACAAATGCTCTGAAACAAAAACAAAGGTTATATTGACTCACGGGGCGCGTCAATCGGGCTGCGCACTCTTCACAAACCCAAAACCACAAGAGAATGTGTGGTGGCACGAGTACAGTAGATGTGCTAACTCATGAAACGTTGACCTCGAATGCGGTTTCGATTCGAGAAGATTACTTAAGTAGGCTCTTAGTTTTGGCCGCCTTGCAACATAACCCCAAGATAATTCAATTACTTCACGATACAAGTTTTTGGACGAGCAGTGCCGACACTGTGTCTCTGTTTCATTAACAGCTAATATGTGACTTTTATTGACGCCGACGTTGTTTTTGAGCAGTGAATTACTCCATCGATTTTCGGAAAGTCCAACCAGAACAGCGGTTGCTAGGGTCCTCTTGCTGGAGGGGTAGTTTTCTCTGGGTGGACTTCTCTCTTTCTCTCGCCCCACGGACACCGAGTCGAGGTTTCTGGACTGTGCCGAACGGTGGTGCGTGAGACCGCGCTGGATGTCGGCATACTGAAATACCACTTTGGCTTGTGACCCTTTTATGACCTTTTTATCTGTTCTGCTGCGCTCAACAGACTCGCTGGTCTTCCAACACTACAGACCGAAGTTCTGGGCCAGGTATGTGGATGATATCTTCGTCGTTATCGACCAGGATCAACTGCTGACATTCAAGGAACATCTGAATGCGGTATTCCCGGACATACAATTTACAACGGAGGAGGAAGAAAACAACCAGCTGGCCTTCCTGGATGTCCTCGTATGCCGGAAAGATTGTTGTGGACTAAAGACCAAAGTGTTCAGGAAAGCGAAAAATACGATGCAAGTACTGAACCTCAACAGCAACCGCCCAATCAGCCGCAAACGCAGTTGTGTAAGAACGCTCCATCGGCGTGTCGAAACGCACTGCAGTGAGCCGGAAGACAAAATTGCTGATTTACAATACCTCCGACGGGTCTTCAAAGCCGATGGCTACCCGCGAAACTTCGTCAACCGGTGCATACGCAAAAGTAACGAAAGTCCTACCCGCACGGACACCAAATTTTGGCGTGCGCTTCCGTATGTCAAGAACGTTTCGGAAGCTGTCGGCCGCCTTCTCGCACCACTTGGGGTTGGAGTTGCTCACAGACCGGAAGCAAGCATCAGACGTCAGTTAATGAAACCGAAAGACCCACTGACACGACAAGAAACGTCTGGGGTCGTTTATCGGATCTGCTGCAGTTGCGGACAAAGCAACTACGTCGGAGAGACCGGAAGACAGCTCCAAACGCGAATAGCCGAACACGCTGCAGCGGTGCGGAGAAATGACGCCAGTTCGCGAGTTACGGCTCATTCGACGAGATCCGGCCACAAATTCAAATTGGATGAGGCCGAAATTCTCGCAAGAGTTGACAACCGCGTGAGCCGGGTGCTGCTTGAGTCATGACTTACTGGCCCCCAGTCCATTAACAAGTCAATGATCTTCCCCTTCCATTCTCGGTGCCGAGACTTCGCCTAGGCGGAGTAATTGGCCACGCGGGGAGCGCACTGGTGAACACTCTTCCCAACACCCGGGTCAACGCTTCAGATGGTCGAGCAATCATCCCGCCAACATCCAACACACGTGATGAGAGTGCAGCAATTAACGACGCGAATGTCGACCATCAAACAGTCATCGCACCAAGTACAACAGTCCCAGATGAAGGGGGGAGCCGTGAATATTCATAGGTATGCAGTGGCCTGGCGACTGCATCCTATAAATACTGCAGCCCCTTGTGCATGAAGCACCCGTATCTGCTTTTGTCTCTGATGATGGGTCCGAGCAGGAATCCGAAACGTCAGGCTAATAAAGCTCTTATCCCAGGGATCGTGTCTCCTTCTTCACGACTGCACTCAATGTTGAGCGGATACAAGCAAAAGGCGAGTTCCAGGCAGCCGTTGAGGCGGAAGAGATGCGACCTCCGGAACAGGAAGCTGATTCGCCTGGCATTTCGGATTCTCCTTCGAACCCATTCTCAGAGACGGACAGAGAGATAAGTTGTGAGCGAAGCTCAGGAAATGCAGTGATTATTGGGTGCGGTTACTGTCCAACCAGAAATCTCCCGTGATTACCAACTGTTGCATTCATTAGCGATGATCGCGCTTGGTGCGCGACTTACCGAGTCGTTAATTTCCGCGATTTCATCATCCGTATTGATTATCGGCGTGATAATCACTCACCCATTTGACTGGCCGACGCCGGCACTGAACGATGTTCGTCCATGCGCTCCCCGCGTGGCTAATTATTCGCCTGGAGAAATTCTCACTGCCAAATATGGAGAAGGGGGGGGGGCGAGGGGAGAGACGTCATTACGCTTGCTTGTAGACTGCTGGCCAAGCAAGCAATCATCGCACCAAATGGACAAGCATTGGCGACGATAAGTACGAGGTGGCATGGCAACTGCATTCCACACATACTGCGCCCATTGTGTGTCCCCGGTGATGAGTCGGAATAAGAATCCGAAACGTCCGGCGAAAGCAGACAAGTCGGAGGCGACCAAGACTTTCGCTCTAAGAAGCTCTGAAGGAACTACTTCTTAGTGCAGGGTTTAGGCTGCAAAAATCCGATATCAAGCATCGAAAAAATGCGTTCAGTCCTTTAAACTGCATATTACTCTCCATAGATCCTTCATAAGATTTCAGCTATCAGCGGGCTTTCGGCAGAGGTCACGTGACTGACAGGCGCCGCAGCCTCGAAATCCCAGTCGGATGGGAAAAGTGTAATGGAAAGACATTTATCGCCTACAGGCAGCGGCAGCTGGGGACAGGCGTCTGTGTTGTAGACTGCGGACGACATTTTCCCGCAGCTTTGATTTGTTGATGTCGCGCCATCAGCGAACCTCATTCGCGTCGTGTGATGAATCACCACTCGCAGCGTTGAACTGGCCGGCCGGGGGATGAGGGCATAACACGTGCCCGCGCGCTATCCAGACAAGGTATGTTATAAACACCCTGGTCGGTCTATTCGACTGGAGCTGGGCGGTGCGAATGTACCCTGGACGGCGTTTCAGACTATTTGCGCGAGCAGAGGGGCCTGGCTTTTTCCACGCTGCGCTGACCAGTTCGCTTACGCGACAGTAATGCGGGAGCATGAGCGCTTAGCGCCCGGTTGGAGTGTACACAAAAATTGGCACATCACGAAGATCGAATGCGACCCAATCGTTGTCGATTCCCCAATTGGTGCATGGCAGTTACCTGATTGGTGTTTCCTCTACTCTGTGCTCGTTATACCCTTCAAGCTGCCTCTGGATTTTTCCAATTAATTCGAGAGAAGTGCTGATCTCGGGATCGTCTGAGAAACACAGCTTCCCATTGAAACGCACCTGACAAAGTCTCAGTGAAAGCCAGGAAGGTGTAGTCTATACCGACTGGTAGGTTTGAGTGATCGTTACTGACAGTTGGGGGGGAGGGGGCATAGTCTTTGGCCTATGGATGACTGTGGCTTTCACAAGGTGCTGAGTTGTATATGAACTAAATCAAAGCAGGGAGTAGACTGCCGCACGCCAACGCAGGGTTCGTGCGAGTCCACAACTACTGCGCGCCCTAGACATAAGCTACTACGCAGCGTCAACCACTGAGCCCAATCCCATCAAGCGTCGATTGACAGAGCCGCGCAGTTGGGAGAGCGAAGGGGGAGTGAAGCCGAAACTGGGGCATCCATAACCGCAATACATCCACTCTGTAACAGAGGTCGTGTGCGGCACGCGTAGACGGGCTCTTTGGCCCTTTGCGCCCTCGCCCGGCTGACAGAACAACTATCAGGGCTTAGAGTCGGTCTGCAATGGCTACTTCTCAATGTGGCGTTCATGGCACTGTCACTGATGTGAAATCCAAGCTGTCTTGAGCAGATACGATGAAAGTAGCGAGAGCGAGATCGTGTGTGGCACGCGTAGACGGTCCGTTTTGTCGTTTTGTCAGCGAATACGCCCACGTACACCGGCTAACTCGACATTGCCCTGCAACCAGGGTAGTGTGGAGGAGGGAAGAAGGAGTGTGGTGGATTCTGTGCAAGTCTGCTTCATTAATAGCATGCTGCGCCTACAACGCGGAACACGCGGGGAAAGTGGTCGCTTGTGACGGTTGAGATGGTTGCAGACGAGCCAGACGCAAACATTCTGGTGGGTATTGTGCTGATGGGCAGGCCCTCACCCTCGAAAACCATTGCTGAGGCCCCGGTTCAGAGCGAAGTCGGTGTTTGACACACTCCTGCATGAAGAGGGTAATCGCTTACATTCTGTTCCCTCCACCGACTGGTTGTTTACTCACCTGCCTAGGCAATCAGTGTGTTTGAAACTCCAGGTCTCCCCTTAAAGGAGGCCAAGCTAGAGTGACTGACATCCCTTTCGAGCAACCAAATAGATATCTCGATCATCGAATGTAGCTATGGTCGGCATTATCCTGAAGAGCCGTGAGTATATACTCGCGATCCCGATTAAAGTCGGGGAGACTTGCATAGCACTGGGATCATTCCGTCTTTCCATCCTCGTCGTGTGCCAGTGGTAGGACAGAGTCAAGACAGTCGAGTGTAGACTTGGACACAGTGGCTGGTAGGATGTTTCGGCCCCGTCTTAGGCCGCCAAAACTCGCCAAGAGGACTTTACTCCGACACTCGCCTGACACCTCAGCGCATCCACGTTTGTGAACTTTGTTGCGTTGGTCCATTCGACCCGACGATGAGGCGAGAAGGGAACGCAGACTCGTACCAGCATCTGCCCAGGTCTTATATTCCAACGGCGAGACTGCGTCAAAAGAACCAAAAGATGGGCTTGGGGAACGCATTGGCTGACCCTAATGCACGTGTATCACTACACCACTGATCCTTTTCCCATAGGCCAGGCACAAAAGTTCTCCAGCGTCTGAGGACAATATGAGCTGCTCTCATGGGGTTTTGACAGCCACTCGAAGCGCTTCACAGGGGTATCCTAAACACACTAAACATGTTTTTTTCTCCGTCTGGCGACACTTGCTCCTGTGGAGCAGGTTATATTGGTCGTACGAGTCGGCGCCTTTCCAAAAGAATACGAGAGCACTTTCCGGCATGGCTGGCAAAGGGTGAAACTAGGAGGATAGACAGCGCCGTCCTTGAGCATGCAGTGGATTCAGGGCATCTTGTGGACTCCACTGAAGCATTTCGTGTGATTTACAAGGTCCCCTCGAGCTACCCTAAGCTACTGGGCCAGCGCCTGTTAGCAACAGCAGAAGCGGCCGCCATCAGGTTACGAAAACCGACCCTATGCGCCCAAAAAACCTTGTTCAGGCTCCGCGCTTACCGTGGTGGAAGGTTGACTGACCACATACCACTTTCTGCGCCCTTCCGCTCTTGCCCAGCCTGGAGTTTAATAACTAACTTTTATCGATTTTTTGTTTCACTCACTGTACCCCGTCCTATGTAACTGTATTGGCCTGATGAAAAGTTACCGAAAAGAACGTTCGCTCGCCACTGTCTCTTCTGAACATAGTTATGGGGATTTTCACAACTTTAAAACAAGTGAAATTCTCCACTTGTAGGTCATACCATTGCACGCAGGACGTGTAGAGGCGTTCTCAATGTTTTGTAGTTGCTTTTTCTTAACGCTATTAGCGTCTCTACCGTTACTGCATTCTCTCTGCGCCTTCCCACAGATTACTTCACCGCGCTTCTGCCCTTCGTCTCGCAGTCGGCCTGGATCGGTCTGCGTACTCGGAGGAATGCATCCGACGGGGCTGCAACCGGCGTCTTCGAGTGGGTCTCCATCGCCGATCAAACACACCAATCAGCGCAGCAGGCGACGGCCACCGGATTCGCTAACTGGGCGGCCAATCGCTACTTGAAGGCCAGCGGTCACTCGGCGGATGCTCAGGTTGGTCCTTTTTCTTTCCCCCCCCCCAATGAACGGGTCCACGTACCACCGACTACTATCGGGAATATTCAAGGTCATATGGATGGCGTTTTACTGATCTGTCCTAAATGCAGAAGGAAGTAGGAGCGTGGAGACGAACAAACAGTGATTTGGGCACTGAAATGCCCCTTTTCTAACTTGTTTGTCCTCAACGACTTGTAGGTTGTTTGACTTGGAGACCGACCATTCCGAGTTCAAACCCCAGGTCTTCCTGGCATGGAATCGGAGTATGGTCGGCTGACGATGTCAAACAGGATAGAAACGTTCACTCCACCTTAAGTTGTCTTTGCTGGTAGCGTTTATAAATTATCGATTATTTTTCGTTATGCGGCTACCTGCAAAGGGGGTTGCAAAGGGGTGACGTGGAGGCTTTCCCCTCGCCCAACGGGCTGTCGTTCAAGGTCTAATCAATGATACATCTGCATTCGGGCGAAGGGAGGTTATTTAGGTAGTTCGAGCTGAATGTGAAGTAGAAGTGAGGAGGGGGGGGGGAAGGAGGTGGGGAGGTCCGACGACTTCCCCGGTATCTGTTAGAACCAATCACTCAATCAACCTATCAGCATGACGGACACATGCCCCCGCCACCGCCTAGGGCCGGCGAACGCGAAAGCTGAAAAATCGAACGGAAATTCGGAAAATTCGTAACCATTTGGGTTAGTCAATATCCGCTACGCCGCCGGTTCCTACTCCAGTGCTAAGCTGTCGCTAAACCGGACCGAGCTCTGACGAAGAACTGTGATTTGCGCGGACATTTTACTTCTAAATTTGTGACAATAAGGGGAAGAATGGACCGCCTCAATCCTAAGACTTCCTCCTACTCAACTGTGTTTAGGATCCTTGAGTAAAAACTTACATTCTGGAGTGTTCGATGCCATAGAGAGCTGGCAGGCGTTTTGGCGTTTGGTAGGCCGGAAAACAAACAGGCCGAGAATTGATTGAAGCCTGGGCCTCGGATGAGAACTCGGTCAATCGATTTATCGATCTGGCGCCGGCGTACAGAGCCCTGCGTAGTCACCTCCAGTCTTGCGCCGTCGGTCGATGATTGGACCGGCATGCCTTATAACTGCCGTTTGTTCTGTTGCTGTCACTACCTCTGACGATGGACTCCTGTACGAGTCTGAAAGCTCAGGACAATAAACAAAGTGTTCCGGTGCTCGAATCTTCTTCTTCACTTCTTCACTTTGGTAGGCTCTTCTAAAAGAGCCGTCCTTCTTGAACTTCTTTTAAATGCGGAGAAGGAGACACGATCGCCGGAACAAGTGCTTTATTAGCCTGACGTTTCGGATTTTCGCTCGAATCCATCGTCAGAGACAGAGTCAGATAACGGTAGTGAAGTACCCAGGTGTTGCATATTTATAAGATGTAATTGCTAGGCTGCTACAGTTGGCGCCTACTGAGTGCATAACAGCCCGACTGGCCAGGTATTGAAGCATGCCGTTGCTATGCCCCTGCGATCGTGTCTCCTTCTCCGCGACTTTTTTCTGGAACTCGTCTCTTCGCTTCTATTTTTTCCTTTTCAATGTTGAATGTGAAATTTAAAATGGTCTGAGTCGCCGGTGGGTGCTTCAACTTACTGCTCGAAAACACCGGTGCATTCCGAGATTTGTTTGGGATCTGATTTACGCAGTTTTCCCCGATTCTTATCACCCGAGCAGAATCCAGTCCGATTTTCGATGCAGCCTGACGAACGGTTGTTTCTGAAAAACGCGAAGGGTCATGAGTTGCAAGAGAGTGAGAGAGTACGCCTTCATTTGAAAGTAGACAAGATTTTCAATGAAAAAATCTACAAGTATCATGTTGCAGCACAAGCGAACAGAATAAATTTTAACTTTTTTGGAATGAGCAGTTACGTTCGACCCTGGTTTCCTTCAAGGGTGTGTGTTGCGGCAACTGCAGTTTTAGTTTACCAAACAGGGACCTTCGAAACAAATCTTGCATTCCATTATAAAGGGTCAAGGATGCTCTCAGGTAATCACACAAGCTAGCAGTATATTGCTAACTGCTTTAATGAATTTCGGAAGTATTCTTCGAGCTATCTGGAAGCTGTTGATATGCTGAACACGATTTTCGATGCAGCCTGGGTAAAAGTGTGGGTACTTCATCTCCTGACGAACGGTTGTTTCTGAAAAACGTGAATGGTCTTGAATTGCGAGAGAGTGAGAGAGTACGCCTTCAGCCTTCATTTCAAAGTAGACAAGACTTTAAAAAGCATAAGTGTCGTGTTGCAAGACAAGCGAACGATACAAATTTCAATCTTTTTTGGAATGGGCAGTTAACACGCACACCCAATTGCCTTCAAGAACGTGCGACCGTTGTCGGCAGAACTGGAGTTTTACTCTGCCAACCAAGGACCTTCGAAACGAACCTTACACTCCATTTTAAAGGTCAAGGAGGCTCTCGAGCTAGCAGCATATGATTAATGGCTATACTGAATTTGGGAAGCGTGCTTCGGGCTAGTCGGGAGCAGTTGACGGACTGAATCCACTGTCGCCAGGTTTCCGAAGAAAGCCGCCCATCGGCTATCTGTACAAACTGCACTCTGTAAAAATGACCACTTGAGTAGTGTGAAATTTTCCAATTGCTCTCGATGTAATTAATAAAGCCAATTATATTTCATAGAAAACTTGCGCAAAAGTAATTTTTCTTGTACTTATTTGATAGAGAATTACGTCTTCTTCAAATTTTACATTCGAAGAGAGGGTATCTTTCAGTTTTTAAAAGGCTTCTGATTGTGAGTTTTTTAAGACCATGAAATTCCCATCCATCCTGCATCGCATCAGCACGTTTCTCTATACTACACGTAAAGTATACAACCTGGTTAATGTTCATTGCACAAGTTCATGAATGCCGTATGATGTCTTCCTAAAGGTGTAGATAAGTGAGTGATATTCCTTCGACGGAATGTATGCAAGATATAGTTTGGAAACCCTGAATGCAAGTGTAAGGGCAGGTGGAACAAGAATATTCGAGAATTAGAAAAATCCCTAAAAACCGAAAGATTCTCTTTCTTCCAGCAAAGGACTTTAAGAAGACGTAATTTGATACCCAATAAATACAATAAAGAATACTTTTGGGCACGTTTTCCTTAAAATATAATTGGATTTATGTTGATGTTGAAAACCTACTGGAAAAAATAATAACACTTAAGTAGTCTTTCTTTGAAAAGTCAAATTTTCGCAGACGCCCGAAAAGAAGCCCATTCAAAAGCCTGTATACTGAAGTGACTGAAACATCCTATGATTACGCTGTAAGATAATTCATATCTTTCCCACTCAAAAACACGTTTCAGAATTTCGACTAATATTTCATAAGATGGCACACCTACTCTAATTACAGGCATTTCTCTGAGTTCAGATTTCTGTGTCCAGTCAGTGAAGGTGTAAGTGGACCTAATTTACCACAAGGTATTATTGCCTAAAAGGGGTCGGGTTATCTCATATTATTGGAGAGCTTAGGGCAGCCATTTGCTTTCCAGGATGTTGTTTGGACTATGGCAACGAACATGGCTGTCGGTTCTTTTAGGCCAGTAAACATTTAGGGCTTTGCATGCTTCGAAATAGCCGTACATTAGGATGATTCTGATTGGCTGACAGCGGGCCGTATCTGAATGGGGCATGAGATCTTCTCGTTAGGCGATGACGACTCAAACTAACAAACGCAGTCGCTGCCACGTCCAGAATACCAATCGATTTAAATAGTTCCTGCTAACGTTATGAAGGTGCAATTGACAGTCCGACCGTCGTTGCCGACGATGTCCACCGTGCGCTGCACAGCAAGGTGAAGCCGACGCGGTGACTTGTGCGTGATTTAGTTTATAGTGAACGTAGACTTGCGCAGCATCTACCGCACTCTGTGTTTCCCACACCCCACCTAGACTCGGTGTCAATACACAGTCAAGAGGACCGGAGGGGAGGAAGGGCGCAGGTGGCTGGCACGACCGGAACCGCCCCTAGACCTCCCGCCACACCCGGCTCGGATCCCATGGAGTGGGAATGCCATAACGGCCACATTGGGAAGAAGCCTTCGCAGCCTAACTATTATACCACCAATCGGCCGCTCCACACGAACGCTCAGTACTGGGTCGACTGCGAGGTCCAGTTTATCCCGTTAGAGAGCATTTACATGCGTTTGGGGTATTTTACTGCTCCGTATACTCGCGTACGTTCTGTTATGACCTTGTGCAGATGACCTCTTACGAGACGTTTTTTTTCGCAAGCTCATAGGAGTCCCTAATTCGAGGGAATTGGAATGTCCAAAGCAGACTACGTCTGCATAGGCTAGGGAAAATGAAGTAGGTTAGGCTCTACGTCTTTGGGTGTGATAGATTCCTTAAACCATCCATCGTCTTCGTCATCTGACCGAGCTTCGTCAATCTCTTACTTCATTCACAACGTTCAGGCTGGCATATCATACTTTAACCGAGGCTGTATGGGGGGCATCAAAGATTTGCCCGGAAAATCCCTGGAGGAAATATTTCAAACGCACGTCTGATCTCCTGAACAGTTGGTTGGACGACGTCAAGTTCAAAGCCATCCCTAACAGAGGGTTATTAGGAGAAAATAGGGACTCCTTTCCCCCCCGTCTTGAATCACGAACACAGAAAAAGACGCTGAGACTGTGGGCATGACCTAAGTCAACCACAAACTGAAAGACAGGGGAGCAAACACTTGTAGTCCTCTCCATTTTTTATTCCTACTTCTCTCTCACTCCGCTCCTTAAAATCTTCCTCCTCCTCCTCCTGCTCCTGCTCCTCCCCTCCTCCTCTCCTTTATTCGTATTCTTTTTTGATGCTGTTTCCCGTCATTCCTCTTATTTTATACCACCCGCCATCTCCTTTTCCTCCTTCTCCCCTTACTCCCTCCCCCCTCTTCCTCTCCACCCCCTCCCCATCCCCGGCTCCCCCTACCATCTCCCATCCCTCTTCCTCCCTCCACCTTTCTCACCTCCCCCCCTCTTCTCTCATCATCATCGGCTGTCCCCCTGCATGCTTTCTACCTCCTCCATTTCGGTACACCTGCGCGTCTATTCAAGAATTGTGCTTTAACCACTCTCTCCTGGGGTCCAGGTGCCTATTATAATGATTAATTACTTTGAACGGGGTCATTGGTGAACCAAGTCTACATGCACACTTCAGGTCTCCTTCCTCTTTGTACTGTCACTTGAGGATGATTCATTGCAGCAGTCATGTTCGCTCCTCTGACCCATTCGTTGTGCCGACGCGAATGACATGCGGAGATGTGTAAATTCTGCCGGGGGACTTCAACGTCCAGGTTTCCTTAAGGGCATGAAGCCCTTTGAACACACCCCTCCCCCGTCCCAGCTGGCCGGGGTGATGCAAATTTTGGTCTCTTAACGATACACACAGAATGGGCAACGTACCCAGGCGTGGTCGTACATTCTACTTATTTCCATATATGCCACAAACGATAGAAAAGGAAGCAACAGTTTGTTCACGTCTTTCTGTTATTATCGTATCTTAATGCATCTGATTAAG
>CACRXP010000837.1:110460-136116 GCA_902702965.1 Spirometra erinaceieuropaei
CACCACCACCACCACCACCACCACCAGGACCACCACCACGACCAACAACAACATCGATGACAATATCAGCCACGAAAAAGCAAAAATGAACTTGCGACCCTGTCCTGGATTCCCTTTGCTTACTGTCTGATGGCCTATCACGTGGTCCGTATCCGTTTTGTGATCTGTATTCTGGATTAGTGAGACCGTCTGCTAACTACTCCCGCACACACCCGAGGGAGACGGACTTCTCACGTTGACTGCTATTTCATCTGCATTTTGCTCTGCGTAAGACCACGGTGTTTAGAGACTTCGATGGGCCTGCTGAGGCCATTTCAACGTAAAGGCATACCCTCTGTTTCTCGCTCTCATCCCATCCGTGAGATTCTGCAGTAAATCCAGTGCGAAGCGGTCATGATCTTTGGCGTTGATCAGCTCCTCATAGAGCGTCATTTCGTCCGCTTCGCGTTTTTGAGGGAAAAAGACAAATTCTTGCATGATTAACTCTCCTGGGGACTGGACGCCAGCCCACGTGTCGGCGGCGGCGGCGGCGGCGGCGCCAGGTACGCGCATCCCGCTCGCTGGCGTCCTGCCGACCAATCGGCGTTGAGCGTTGGCGTCCGGTGCTTTAAGCTCCACCGTAAGTTGCACGCGGTCGCGCGTGGAGGAGAATTAAATGGGCTAAACATCCGAACGCTTCAATACCATTTTGTAGCTCAAAGGTAAGGAGAGAGAGAGAGAGAGAGAGAGAGAGAGAGAGGGAGAGAGAGAAAGGCGTGTAGAGGACGATCATGAAGCCTTTTCTTTCTCATTTTGAATACTGATCCCGCCCAGAGATTCTGCTCCTGTCAGTAGACGTGTCTGCTTTTATATCCCGACTGGGCTTACATTCTACACCTCTTCCCCCTACATACTTTGATTCTCAACTGTAGATTGTGATGCAGGGCCGGTGCATAAAGCCTCTTTGTTTCCGATCACTTCGTGATCAAGCACACTAAGTGCGCTACGTCCTGTAACCAAGCCAGCCCAGAGGAACTGTTCAATCGCAGACAAGAGGACGTAGTTCCATAGGTCAGGGCATTAGAGCACTGCCTTTTTGCTCGTCTGCAGGGTCGTAGCCGAGGTCATTAGTTCTCGAAATTTTTGGCACGATTGGTTGATGACCACGGATGAGCCAAAAATGGCCACTTCAGTCCCTCACCTGCCTGTGTCGGACTAGTTAAGGTTACAACGGAGTGATATTCACCACTGGGACATGCTTTCGAGACAGAGAACGGGCTTTCGTTTTGTCTTGCAGCTCTGGTACAAAGCCTCAAGGACAGGCGCTCGTAGATCAAATTGCTTACTCATTGAGTGAAACGGCCGAGACTTCATCTTTCCTTATCGATCTCGGCGTATGCAGCGCGCTATACAAAAATTCACCGCAGGCAACCCAGTACAACCAATTCCACGAGCAATAAGCGTGATTGGCTCGTCAAGGTCATTGAAGCTGAACCGACCAAGAATGTGACCAATCAGACGTAAGCCGTAGATGAAATTTGTAGGAAGTTGCTGCGAATGACTCCCTAAACCCAAGCACTGGCACCAAACCCCAGCTCCTGACCCCAAGCTCTAATCCTAACCCTAAACCTTAAGCCCCAACCACAAAACCCGAACCCTAACGTTATTGCGAATCATAATCGCAGCGGTCCGCGCAGCACCTGGAATCAATAACAGTACGAAAGTGATAATTTGTTGACTAAGTAGAACCGCGTTTCCGCGTCCCACTTAAACTACTGCAACTCAAGACCATAGTTAGGGCTTGATTGACCGAATAATTAACAAAGACACGGCGAGCCAGAACGCCAATTGCAGTCGTATTGCATTCCCTTCGGTCAGCCGAACTCCAACCCTAAATGTGGCTGACTGATAAGGTCCAACGAACAGGAAACGGCGATTTCGGTATTTCACGTTCTTGTTGACAATATTCATAGGCTAGTGCCCCCTCCTCACAAGGCGAGCGTCTGCCGGACTTCTGAACTGGGGGTCAGATCAGACCAATGAAGTCCACTCTCACATCAATTTAAACAGCAAATTTTGTACAATAAACTGGAGTAAGGAACTTAAAGTTTAATTGACTGACTAGGATGGCGAAGACGGCGGCGGCCAGTTATGCGTCTTCCTCTCCTCCGGCGGTGGTCTACAAACTGGCCAATGGGTCTCCTCAAGTTGTCATCTCCGACTGGGTTTCCTGTGCGAACAAACTGAGGACGCTGACCCGGCGACCGCAGAACCTCCTGTTATGGCCGCGGCGCCTCTTCAGCTCGTGGTCACGCCACCAGCCCATCTGTCACCATGCCTACCGGGATTCTTCCTCTTCATTGGCACCTGTTACCGTCTCCTACCGACATCGCCAGCGCCGCATGCGGAAGCCGCCGAGACTTGTCAGAACCACACCAGCCCAGTTGCGGTAACCCTGGCGCTACCCCGAAGCCCTGTACATCTAGCATTTCTGCGATTCTTGCTCACCACCCGGGTCTCCGACGGGGACCTCAGTGAGACTACCATGATGAAGGATCAGCGCGCGTGGATATCGGTCACTGCTTCGGTAAACAAGGTGCGTTCTTTTCTGCCCCCCCTTGAGAATGTCGATTTTCTTTAAGCGCGATTTACCAAACTAGCCAATCGAGGGCATTTTAGAATCCGCTCCCTCTGATTGGCCAGAAATCTGCGAAACTAACTGTGCTTACACGTTATGGACTGGCCAGTTTCTCCTGGTTGACGGCGACCGCGCTTTGTGATCGTTAGCCTATGTAAATAGAGTTGAACTCCGCACACGTCTTCGAGTTCCTTTTTGTGTGCGTCACACATTTTTTTGATTCAATCGCCTTGTCGGGTTACTACAATGCTGCATTAAAATGTGTCCTCTCATTTTGAAAAAAAACAGTTAACATTGGATTGGAAAGAAGACAGGTTTCTATCGCTCAACCACATTCCATCAATGTGCGATAGGGGATCTTGATCTCATGGTTAAGCTAGACAAAAATGAGGACTGCCAAGGCCGCTAGGTTGTCGCAGGCGCTAAGCCCGCCTGTGACGCGGGTTGGGCGTCGACTTTACGCCTGTCGCCAATCACATCTGCAGTCGGATCGACTTGGACAGGTCACGGGAAGGTGCGAGGGGAAAGGGGGGCAGGTGAGGTCGACCCAAGTCGTGTTCAGGCTCTTCACTATAATTTGAGGAAAATGAAGTGCTCACCGGATCGAGGGACTTGTTTGGCTGACGTTTCGAAGAGCTGGGGCGGCCCTCCATTATCAAAGCGTCTAGTGAAAAAAAATCGATCAGAATTTTGAATAAACAGCCGGAGTAGTTGGCCTTGGGCTGATCGATTTTTTTATTCTTACGCTGCCTTGACCTACCGGCCGTCGCCTGTGAGTGTTGGTGGCCTCCTTTATTGTGTGTCGCACCCCTCAATTGGGGTTAGTTGTGTTTGCGTCCCCCTTTTGGGTGAATTGGTCGACAACCCGCCAGGGCAGACATCGCCCATCGACCCCAGGCAACAATTCGTCGTCGTTTGATGCAACCCAAAGGCATACTGCCACCCACTGAAACCTCAGCAGTTGTCTATCAAATACACTGTAACGAGGGAGACTGCAACTACGTTGGGGAAACCGGACGGAAATTGCAGACCCGCCTACATGAGCGCAAACTGGCAACTCGGAGATTAGACCGAAACTCACAGCTTGCGGCTCACATCGGGGAAACTGATCACAGTTTTGATTTTCAAGGAGCAGCCGTCTTAGTCCCGGGCACCTAAAGGACAGAGCGTCCCACACTTGAGGCTTGGTACTCAGATGCCAACTCCATCAACAGGCATCTAGACCTTCCTTCGGCCTGCAAAGTCCTACGTCATTACATACACCGTGACGAAAACAAGACAGTCATACAAAGCCTAAGAACACCGAGAAAACACGGCCTGTCGACCAATCCACCCAACAGGGGGACGCAAACGCAGCTAATCCCATTTGAGGGGTACGACACACAATACAGGAGGCCACCAACACTCACTGGCGACGGCCAGTAGGCCAAAGCAACGAAAGAATAAAAAAATCGATCGGCCCAAGGCCAACTAATCCGGCTGTCTATTCAAAATTCTGATCGACTTTTTCGCTAGACGCTTTGATAATGGAGAGCCGCCCCAGCTCTTCAAAACGTCAGCCAGACAAGTCCCTCGATCCGGTGAGTACATCAGTTCCTCAGATTATCGACCCGGATCTCTTACTTTTGCTAACCTTTTCACTATGAATAATCTAACTTATTTTGCAGTTGTTAAGACGCATTAATGGTCGTGACTTGATAAATACCCCGATCCTTCTCTACAACGGTGGCCAGACTGCAGTGATGTATTCTTGATGTGGCCTTCATGACAGATCTGCTTGTTGGGAGATCTGAAAACCAGAAGAAGAAGATGCGATCACTGGAACAGGAAGTTTATTGGCCTGATGTTTCGGATTCTCGCTCAACCAGAGCAGTATTTATAGCACGTGACTGCCGTGGGACCACATGCGCACTATTATTAACAGCTCTCGCGATCACCGCGGGGGGGGGGGGTCGTAATCGATGCAATGATGGCTCATCAGTCCGCGTTCGAGTCATTAATTGTCGCGATTTCATCATCCGTGTTGGACGTTGGCGTGATGGTCACTTGACACCCGCCCGCGCCTTCCCAACGTGACTGATTATCCTGCCCAGGGAGAATTTCAGCCCCGAATATGGTACTGGCAGGTCATTACGCCTGTTGATGGATTGCGGACCTGAGAAATATGATGTGAGTAGCTCGTGACCCACGCGGTTGTCGGCTCTTGCAAGGATCTCGGTTTCTAAAAACTTTAAAATATGGCCGGGTTCCGCGGAATGAGTCGCCATCTGAGAGCTGACGTCTTTCCTCCTCCTCCTTCTCCTCCTCCTCCTCCTCCTCCTCCTCCTCCTCACCGCTGCTGCGTGCTCAGCCCTGCGCGTCCAGGATAACCTCTTAGGTTCTCCGACGTATTTGCCCTGTCCGCAACTGCATCTGATCCGTTCAATGATTCCACACGTTTCTTGCCATGTTAGCAAGTCTTTCGGTTTCATTGCCTGACGCCTGATGGTTGCTTCGGGCAACCCAAAATTCAAGTGGAGTGTGAAGGCGACTGCATCTGAGACGTTCCTCGCGGGTCTGGTACAGTTGCGAACAGAGTAACTACGTCGGAGACACTGCGTTTTTAACCGATCGGGTGGCTTGCAGACAGGCTCCGCAGCAGTAGTACTACTACTAGTTTTCGTTGGAATAGTAGTACTGATAGTGGCTGTAGTATTCTTTGTAGGAATATTACTTTAGTACTTATCCCAACAGAAGTGGTACCATAGGTAAGGCTGAGTTAGACCGATCAGATATAATTTGGGGCTTACTGACTCACACGAAATGAAGCCGTCCATCTATTCTGCCTATCGCATTTACGCTGAACACCTATTCAGGTCTGACGCAACAATGCCGCGCGTTTGGAGTACTAGTCCACTGTGTCGAACTTCTTTAAATCGGTTAAATAAACCTCGGGAGAGAAGCAATTAGACATTTGCGGCATGTTTACCATCCCTGTTCCCGAGGCACTGATGCCGGATTTTCGATGCCTGTATAAATCGGATCTCAGACGTCCAAATTATTCTGCTCTTTCCGTCTTCTTCAGGTCTCATTCATAAAGGAAGGAGGTATGCCGGTTTTAAATGCCACTAGGTTCGACGCGTACTTGGTCGCAAAAGTGATGGCGTTCGTTTTCCACCAAAAGACTGTCGACCAACCAGGGAGCAGCTGTGCCACTTTTCGCTGCGACAAGCCAATCGGAGGTCACGTAGCCGCCGCGTAAGCCGACGCCCACCGACCGAAGTGGCCACATCTGGGCTACTGTGACGGCGCGATCCGTCCAATCGGTCCCGATTTTCCCTGGTTATGTAACTCGGATTGGTTTCCTTTTGAACAATTAGAGGCAAAGCTGCGGAGGGGTTTCGAGTGACGCGACACTGGCTAAGAGTGGCAGTTAGACCGCCCTGCTCGAAGATGTCAACCGTGCGAGTGCAACGTACCATATTTATTGCACTCTCTGCTCCTGCGATTATGCGGGTGAGACTGGGCAAAAATACGGGGTTGGACCTTATGAGCGCAGAAAGGTAGTTCAAAGAGGAGACTCACAATCGCTCGTGACTGTTTTCCGTCAGAATCCAATTGAGCAGCGCTACGCAGATGTGTCGACCTCTCACTCGCGTACAAATCACCTCTTTCTCCACCTAGCCCGTTGTCAAGGCATGACCAAGAAGACCGGAAACATGAGATGGCGTAGGTGGCGGGCACTGCCGAACCTGCACCTGGGCGTTCCGCCACACTCGTGGTCCACAGAAAACACCCCACCAGGATTTTAACTAACATCAGCACAACAAGGGGTCAGAAAGTGGATGGTGATTGGACAGTCATGCACACGACCTGCATATTCATCGGGATCGCAAGCACATCTGCCGGCAGGGAACCAGATGCCAGGGAATTGCCAGCGTACACCAGGCGCGAGAGTCATGGTTTGCTGAATCATAGCAAAGCAGACGCAGACAAACCTCAAGTGCAACTCAGCTACAGCATTGGTGACTGTCTGAAAGACAGATACAGCTAGGCAAAGTCATACGAGATCAGGCTGATTGGTTAATTTAAATATTTAGACTTCATAAGACGAGGTGGCGAGCATACGTAGCTTTCGATAAATTCTCGTCGGGCCAGTGCAACTATATGGGAAGAGGGCAGAAGTACAACCACGTCAGAGATAAGATAAATCGACTAAAGTCCGCCTTAAAACACAGGCTGGGTGTGGGGCGAGGGGGGGGGGGTTAATAGCAGTCAGTGTCAGGGGCGGGGTGAGAGCGGAAGGGCACCGGAGAGTTGTAGCGTTAGTCGACCTTCAACAACTGCAGGCGCGGAGCCTGAACGTGGTTCTTCTGTGCGCACAAGATCGGTTTTTGCAAACTGATGGCGGCCGCCTCTGCTGTTGCTAACAAGCGTCGTCCCAGTGGTTTAGGATAACTCGATGGGACCTAATAGATCACATGAAACGCTTCATCGAAGTCTATATGATGTCCGGAATCGACAACATGCGCGAGAATAGCGCTGCTTGTGCTCCTAGTTTCGGTTTTTCGCAGTCACCCCGGTAGTTGTTCCCGTATTTATTAGACTTCTTGTCTCTGAAGATAAACCAAAGAACCGGCCTGAAAGCTCAAATGGAGATCGACTCTTCAACTATGGCGGACGAGCCACTTATTGGATGAAATAAATCCTTCACAAAGCCGTGCAAATTTAGGGAATTGTTTGTTAGGTGGCTGCATGATTTAGTTCGAAAAAGCATTACAGGAAATGTGAAACTCGAATAGGCATTTCTGACAAAATCGTCATCGTAAGCCTGACGCGTGATAATTAATCAACTAACTGATTGTTCCTCAGTACCCGACTCCCCACGAGAACCCTGATTTAGAGCACTGGGGCAAAACAAGATGCCATATTTCGTCTTGTAGTCTGGGCAGGCCATTCGACAACGGCTACGCATGGCCCGCAGAGTTGCTGGTGCACCCTGTTTGGTGCATCTCGAGCATGTTTGCCGGCAAGTCGTTCTAAGCAATATTAGCGAAAATGAGATAGCACGTCTGTCGTAATTACGTCGAAAAAATCCACAGCGGGTCTACTTTAAACTCAAGAAGCCAACAATGAGCGCGTGTCCAGAGAGGGTGTTTAGTGACCGACAAGGCTAGCCAAATCGTCCATGCGTGTCGCACACGACTGTCTCCACATAACGGATCAGAATTTCGCAAAAGAATGGGTCGGTTCTGCTCTCCTCATAATGGGAGTGCCATAGAAGCCGAATTCAGAAGAGACTAACTTTCGGCTTTCGAGCCAGTCACTCACCAGCTCAAAGTAGTGTTCAGTGCGCTGTGAGTCATTTTTATTAAGGGTGGAGCCAATCAAGAATGACTGAACAACCATGTTTTGCTTGAAGTGAACAGTCCTTATTTTGAACTTATCTCCTCCTGGGAGCTGTTACGTGTCTCGTGCTTGGACAGCCTGCGCTGAGCGTGATTTACGTGGACTGCGGACCTGGTACGTGGTTGCAGGTTCCATTCTGCGTACTTTTACACTCTCGTCTGTTTTCCATTTGAAGACCCTTCGGCAAATTTCGGTCAGCGTTACATGAACTTTCGCCAAATGCTCCGGCTGTGTCTCCTATTGAAGAAGGGCCATCCTCGCACATAACGGGATGGGTTGCGCATGCAATAGACCGGCTCACGGCGCGCGTTTACCTGGTCGTGCAGAATTAGCTAGAGCTTTTAACTACTACTGTACTACTACTACTACTGCTACTACTACTACTTCTACTGCTACTACTAATACTGCTACTACTACTACTACTAGTACTACTACTACTACTACTACTACTACTACCACTACTACTACCACTACTACTACTACTACTACTACTAATACTACTACTACCGTGTATGCCTTCACAGTGCGTTAGCCACTGCTCCTCATTCCACCAGCAGCCGACTGACAGACTTGGAGGGATTTCGGCACAGTAGCGTATCTTCCTCACTATAACAAACCCAACGCGTTTTAATCTCTATCACGGCGCCATAACGGTCGTGGGTTAAAAGGTTGCCAACTGGCGGGATAAATCGGTTCTTTTCAGGACAGAGTCGGAATGCGGAGGCTTCATTTCAACCTGCCTGACACTCCATCGTGCGCGTGGCACGCGTAGACGAATTGCTTTGCTTTGCCGGCCACTGTACCTGAGTGTCTTGGGAATGTCTCGCATCGAAGTGAAGTGGGTGATGGCGGAGGGTGCTGTGCAAGTCGTAGTCTAATTCACGCACAAGTCATCGGTCCTATGTCCATTCCGTGGGGTACGCAGCGGGGTCTCTTGGTCCCAACTTCTCTTCTCGTCATCTGGGTTATAAACATAGGGCGTGTTTGTGTCAATCATGAATGACTGCCAAACTGCAGAGTTGTTTTAACTCCTTGAAAACAAGTTTCCTCACAAGGTCAACTTTGGGTAATTCCGGTCCGGGATGGTTCTTGCTTGAAAGCTCGCGGTTATCCAATAATGTCATTAGTTTTATTTTTGAGGAACAAGACTCGGGACTAATAGGCATGAACCTGAACAGCTTCAGAAAACTTCGGCATGCTTCTTTAGAGCCACTGTCTCACCGTGTGTGCGGGCTGGAGACAGGACTGTCAGGCCATGGAAGTGTCGGTTTCCGGTCGCGGGCTAAAGTACAAAATCTTAAAATTTCCGCCATTGCGAGGAGATTTTGTAGCGTAGATTTGATTGTGATTTCTCCCTGAAAAAATTGTTTTGTCCAAATGCAGCGAGCCTAGTATGCGCATGCAAGCCTTTCCTGTGTTTTTTTAACGACCTCTGGTCGACATAACAACTTGAATTAAAGTACCCTTTACGAACCATATTCTGTTTGTGCCCCCTTCTGTGCTATGAACGTGTTTAATTTGCGCCAGTTACGAGTGCCCAGCGTTGCTGGGTTACGGGGGTGATTACCTGTCTCGGTAACAATGTCCAAAATGCTTGTTTAAAAGAAACGTTTTCATCGAAAATCTTTACGAAAAACGGTCTTTCTTCGTGCTGCATTGAATTGCAGCCAAATTCGAAATTACACTAGACATTATATCTGGTTTGGGGCACCAAAATCGAAAATATACAAAACAAACTTTATTATCTTTCCCAAAAGACTTATTTTTTTCAAATTATACTTCTTGGGATACCTGTTTTCCAATTATATAGGTGTATAGCAGAAGGGAGACGACGGAGTCTGTGGGGTAGATTGATACAGCACTGTTTCGGGCTTGTTTGCCTTCATTAAGCCAACCATAACCCTGACCACCAGCTGGTACCGGAAACACAAACATGCGCTCAGACGCACCTGGCGCAGCTGGTCCACCACTGGGGTCTACCAGATGAGTCATAAGCACTTCATCGAAACCACTTGTCCCGTAGTGCCTTAGGGCTCTATCTCGAGCCCAACTAGCAACTAGTGAGTTCCGCAAAAACGATCGAGGAACGCCCCTCTACTAGTGTATATTCTCGATCGCAACTAACAGGACAACGAACCCGTGGCTCAGTGGTTAGAGGCGTTGAGCTTCTAACCAAGAGGTCGCGAGTTTGAGCCGCGGGTGATCCACACGTCGAGGTTGGGTATGGCTGGCTGACAACGGCTAACAAGCTAGAAACGGCCATTTCGGTTTCCCTCGTCTTTGTCGACAATGCCATTTGGCCTATATATATATATATATATATATATATATATATATCCACCCAGTAATGACCGCAACGGATTTATTGACTTCTTGAAGCAAATAAGCGATAGAGCCTGGCGGATGGCAAAGCACTAGTGAACTTCTGTCCGGTACAGTGCTTATGGCCCATCTGATTGACCCCAGTGGTGAACCAGCTGCACCAGCTCTGTGCGGGAGAGAGAGTCTATAAGGCACAAAGGAACGAGTGAGTTTCGTAAGAACGATCGGTGAGCGCCCCCTACCACTGTATATTCCCGATCGAAACCGACAGGGTAACGGGCTCGTGGCCCAGTGGTTAGAGGCGTGGACTTCTAACTAACAGGTCGCGAGTTCGAGCCTCGGGTGTGTCACATTTCGGGGTTGCGTATGACTGGCTGACGACGGCTAATAAGCCAGAAATGGCCATTCCAGTCCCTCTTGTCTTTGTCGGTAATAGCAGTGTGTCTATATATCTATTATATTTGAAACGTGCCGCCCAGTATGCAGCTCCAGGATACCACTTATGTACTTTTTGGGCAGAAGAGAGTTCCCTTTAGATGATTTGTGGCGACACAGAGCTCTTGATTGAGGCCAGTGCGCTTTTGGTCGTTAATCAGTCCACTGGTCGTCATTAACTATTGACAAGATCACCTGCAGCACACAGACCGTTGTCCTCTGCGTAAGCCATGGTTCGTGGTTTCCTGTAATCCCAGCCACCCTTCCAGCAGACCATTTTAAGCATCCATGATAGTGCAACCCTACGAGGGAAACCCATATCGGCGGCGGGTAGCATTAGCCATGTCGTATCGCCGTTTGGGTTTGTGGTCCGTTTATAGATAGCTGATAGGGTGAACTAATGCCAGGCCATGCCGGAAGATGTGACCGCTCCATGACCGACGTCGGCGTTTTTGGCTGACCCGTGAGTCCACCTATTTCGCAGCCAACCTTTGCTGGTGCTGGTTTCGATAAATGCCGCTTGTGAATGCATCGGGTAGCCTACGAGTCAGGACTAATTTATACCTACTTAGTGATCCCATTGTTACCAAGAGACTTTCTGCATGCATTAAATTTGCACAGACGCAAATCATCCTGACTGACGGCGCCCGTGTGACACCCTGGCTAACTCAGCTCCTTACTGCTGCCATCAATCAACATCAGCAGCAGCAACAGCAGCTGGACACGGTCTGTTTCCAGATCTCGACCCTGCCCGGAGCTCCCCTCATAGCTGCTCCCTGTACACCCCTGGAAGGGGACCCCGGCGCTCTGCCACTGTGCAGCCATGAGGTCATGGAGAGTGAAATTGAGGCGGGCAGGCGTGAGACCGCGGCCAGCCTCTGTCAGTCCCTATCTGACGCCCACAGTGTCCGCGGTAGCCGGTGGATGGAATTCCATGACGCCTGCTACACTGTCCTCCCAGTAAACACTTCTGCCACCACCACCACCGCCATCGCGGAGGGAGTACCGTCTGGGGCCGCGAACCTCTGTGAGTCCCTTTTCCCCGCCAGCACGCTGACCTCAATCCTCTCCGTGGAAGAGCAGGTCTTCATCGCTCAATTATCCGATCTGTTTGGTAAGTTCCCCGCGGCTGTTGCATACCCCACACCACGACTCACTGAAATGCCCTTCAGTAAGGGGTAGCAACGCTAAGTAAATGGGTTCTCAGATGCGTTTGCAGATCTGGCGACCGCAATTCCTGACAGACCATCGATGCGGCAGACTGATGTCGATCAACTCCTTTCTATTGTCAGCACTACGAACGCACGTTCTGTACCTCCATATACACACCCACAGGCTCGCCACCATTTCTCAGACCAGGCCCACCATCCGTAGCAACCAACGCCACACACAGAGCCAGCGAGTCAACTTTTGCTGAGCGAGCAGACAGTGTATGACAAGTCTCTAACAGGAAGAGGTGGCTGCGGACACAGTTCGCATGTATATAGTGCACGAGAACTCTTGAACTACTTCCCAGATGGAGAAGGGAACATTAAAAAGCTGATGTGGATTTAGTGGTGTTACGATACCTCTCTTGTTAGGCGACAAATTCCGCTTCTTCACAACTTGAGATGAGTCTTGGAGGCTGTTACGACGCAGCAAATATGTCCGCAGTCCCTGCTTGGACTCAGCGAAAGGAGCAATTTCCCCACTCAATAAGAATTATATATATTTATACAATAAGAATTATATATATATATATTCACCATACCGACAGCACGGGTTCTAGCTAAAACCCGACTTTGTGCCGCTGTGTAACGCAACCGTGAAACGCGTGGCTGTGCTTATGGTGAGAGAATCGACATTTGGATACTACTGTGACCCCCAACAACGGGCCACTTGGGAGTTGAGCTAACCCAACACGACGGCCAGATCCGGGTACGACAGGTGCTCATTGGACTGCGCACCCATAACAAATATCGCACACGAGGACTGTGGTGACACGCCTAGGCGCAGATTCACGCCGCGCCAGTGACCTGCGCTCGATCTTCGCATCACGTGACTGGCCGGCCTGGGAGAGGGAAGAGAGAGGGAGAGATTGACGTCGACTGCGGGTATTCTGTACCCACAGCACTTGGCGCATATTCCTCATTATAGACAATCAGCCGCGTATGAATCTTCCATGGTGCGTTAAAAGCCGCGCCTTGGAAGGCTGCCAGCTTGACGGGATAACTCGGACGTTGCAGTCAACCCAATGTATGTGTTTGTGTGGAGTGGTCGGTTGGTAGACTGAGTCAGGCTGCAATGCCTCCTTTTTAAATGTGGCCGCTGTGGCACTCCTACCCAGTGGGATCAAAGCTGCATGTGGCTGCCGTGGGACCATATGCGCACTATAGTTAACAGTTCTCGCAATCACCGCTGGGGTCGTAATTGATGGCTCGTCAGTCCGCGCCCGAGTCGTTACTCGTCGCAATTTTATCCTCCGTGTTTGATATTGGCGTGATGACTGCTAGGCAATTTAACTCGTTGTCATTGGGATCGTTGCTCGCCCGCGCCTTCCCTACGTGACTGATTCCCCTGCTCAGGGACTGTCTCAGCACCGAATGTAGTAACGGGAGGTCACTGCACTTGTTGATGATCGCATCTTCGTCTTCACAGCCATGTGCTATAAATGCTGGACTCCTTGTGCCACCATTACCCTTATCTGCGACTGTATCTGATGATGGGCTCGAGTGAGAATCCGAAACGTCAGGCCAATAAATTTCTTGTTCCAGTGATCACATCTTCGTCTTCTGAAATATGGACCCCTGTATTCCAGGTGACCTTGCGCTAAACTCCAGGCGGTCAGAGCCAGGATTAGGACTGAAGCTAGGATTATTGTTAAAGTTGGGGTTAGGGTTAGTGTTAAGACAGGGGAATAGGCACTCCCTGGAATTTAGCGCAATGCTACATGTAATAAGGGGGAAGGTCCTTATGCCTGTGTTTAGCCCAAAAAGGTTGTAAAACAGCAACCAATGCCACGCACAGAGATCTGGCGACCGCAATGCCTGACAGACCATCGATGCGGCAGACTGATGTCGATCAACTCCTTTCTATTGTCCGCACTACAAACGCACGTTCTGTACCTCCATACACACACCCACATGCTCGACACTATTTCTCAGACCAGGCCCACCATCAGTAGCAACCAACGCCACACACAGAGCCGGCGAGTCAACTTTTGCTGAGTGAGCAGACAGTGTATGACAAGTCTCTAACAGGAAGAGGTGGCTGCGGACACAGTTCGCATGGATATGATGCACGAGAACTCTTGAACTACTTCCCAGATGGAAAAGGGAACATTGAAAAGCTGATGTGGGTTTAGTGGTGTTACGATACTGCTCTTGTTAGGCGACAATTTCCGCTTCTTCACAACTTGTGATGAGTCTTGGAGTTCCGTGTTCCTAAAACATCCATTGTTCAGCATTTAATATTAGGTGAGCATTACATTTAAGCGAGTTCCCGTGAGAAGAAATAGATAGTCGTTTTTGACAAGAGTTTATTGGGAGGAAGAATGTCTAACTGTATTTGAAGCAAAAATCGATAAAATAATGACTACTCTAAAACATCTAACGAACAGTGGGAAAAAATATACAAAGAAATTTATTCACAGATTGTCGATCGGAAGACCATTCATAAGAGTATTTATCATGCGTTCCATTTTGATGAATTTTCAACATTTGAAGAGCGTGCATGCCCTCTTATACCCATTTTATGGGAAACGACGTCTCGTTCAAAGTTAATGCTTAGAGTCAGAGCGCATTTGGGTTTTGAAAAAGTTTATCTATACCTACGTACTTTGAAATGGAATCCGCGTTTCCATTTTTTTAGAGTTTATAGCCTACTAGATACCCCCTGCGAAAGCCTCCTAAATTTCTACAACGCACTGCTATTAATAATGCATCACATTTTATGTTTTGTGAATTAAACAGACGGATATGGGAAAATCCATTTTTTTAAATACCAGAATTAAAAAGGCGATATAAACATACTGGAGAAAAATTTTTAGTTCATCTTCTCGGGGATATGAGAATGGCATTGTTTGAATGCACTCAAATTTCGTAAAAACCCCGGAGCTCGGACCAGTCTGTCTGGTCATTTAGCCTGAGGAGGTTTTGGGACGTTTGTATGATTATTCGCGGGGTTAATTTTATAAGCATGCTGATCATCTCTGCCCAGACGCATACGACGTGATTCATATATCTTACAATGTTTCGTAAGCATCAGGAAGTCTCTTTATAGGGATTTGCCGATTAATTTTCAAAGTGTGCGGTAATTCTTATGTACAGTAGGTGGGCCAATTCATGAAATGTCAACCAAAATTTTGAAATGCGTTTTCGTTTCGAAAATATTAATTAAGTAGCGTTGTAAAACTAGTCAGCCTGCAACATAATTCTAGAATAATTCAGTTACCTCAGGATGCTGGCTTTTGAACGAACTCCTTTCCGGCTGCATGCCGAAAGTATGCTCCGTAAAAAACGACCTCTTAAATAACATGAAGTTTTCTTATTGATTTTCGATTCCCTTAAAAATGTACTTATATTTCATGAAAAACATATTCATTCTTTTGTTCATTCTGTAGAAAATGACGTCTTCTTCCAATTTTATACTCGACGGAAGAACACTATTCGGTTTTTAAAGACTTTTCTAATTCCCGAATAACTTTGAACCCGCTCTGTCGTCACACTTCCATTCGGGGTTTCCAAACTGCGGCCATGTATTTTCCGCGTACGCAAAACCACACATTTCTTTACGGTATTGAGAGGAGACCATATGAGGTTCATAAAATTTAGCATTGCATTTAATCCATATTGATAACTTTACAAGCCACATTGGTAAATTCAGAGACATGACGTTTTATGAACGGCCATTTTCACGGTATTTAAAAGTTTCACAATTTGAAACTTTTTAAAGCCAAGTTATACCCTTCCTTCGGGTATAAAATTGAAAGAAGACGTAATTTACCACCAACTGAACAAAATAATGAGTATTTTAGCATGTTTTCTATGAAATATAATCACATTTTTAAGGGCACCGAAAATCAATAAGAAAATGCATGCTATTTAAGTAGCCATATTTTACAGACTATACTTACTGCATGCAGCCGCAAAGGAATTCTTTCAAAAGCCGGCATCCTGAGATAACTGAATTATTCTAGAATTATGCTGTATGATGATTAGTTTTACAACCCTACTTAATTAATCTTTTCGAAAAGAAAACGCATTTCGGAATTTTTGTTGGCATTTCATGAGTTAGCCCACCTACTGTATTTCAGGTATTGTATTTTAAGGAAGAGGTAGAGACCGATAAAGTGCGCATATAATTGAATTTATACGGGCATTGGGTAGCAATTTAAACACATGCACGAATTAAGCGGTGGTTACCAGAGAACTGGGATTAGTATGGATAGCAGAAAAGGTGCTCGGTCTAGGGCAAGCATGCTACTACATGTGTCGAAGCACTTCATAGATTATAGAACATACTGGAAGTTTAACGGTGGCAACATCAGTAAACCGAGGATGTCGATCAACTCTTTTCTATTGTCAGCACTACGAACGCACTTCCCGTACCTCCATATACACACCCACATTCTCGACACCATTTCTCAGACCAGGCCCACCATCCGTACGCATAAATATGGACAAATTAACGATCTGACCATACCGGCTGCTCAATCCATGCAGCATCTGGTACCGAAAGGTGGGATGAAATGGGTGGAACATCTAAGGGTATCACGCGCATTGCTCTCTTCTAGATATTACATAACTTATGTGTCTACCGCAAATCTACTACCAGACTCACCCACCTACTCGACGTTCAGAACACTCGGAAATGGTTTCCGTCCAACAACAAAGTCAGCAGTAGACATCGGCTAAACCTCAGCCAATTAAGGAATGAAACGAATTGTTGTCCAGGTGCAGAGAATACGCTAATTTCGGTGTCCTCACCGAGATCAGACGGTGAATGCAAGTCACAGGTGAGACATTCGAGTCTATTGGAGCCGGGATCGCGTGAGACGAGAGACCGGCACGTACGTACCACTCGCAAGCGGGACTTTAAGTCGAGTCAGTCCCTGCGTCCACACAAAGTTCCAGTTGTCTTCTTCCCGTTTTCTACCGGGGTGTAATTTGCATGATGAGAAAGAGTAAGGTAGACGCTGTGCAACATCCTTCAGTACATTCGAACTAGCATCCTTAATGGAAGTTCGGATTCCACATGTATGTATAGGTATAGAAGATGATTGGTCGAGCATCCGAACATTCTATTTATTGCCGATAGAAGCGAAGAGACAAGTGCCAGGAAGCAGTCTTGAAGAAGGAGAGACGATCGTTTGGACAAAGGTTTTATTACCCTGACGTTTCGGATACCTGCTCAAATCCATCATCAGGGACAAATGTAGATACGGGTGGTTCATGCACAAGGGTTGCACTATTTGTAGGATACAGCCGTCATGCTACCGCATACCTATGAATATTCACGGCTCCCTCCTTCATCAGGGATCGTTGAACGTGGTATGATGGCTGTTTGATGGCCGACATTCGCGTCGTTAATTGCTGCAATTTCATGACGGGTGTTGGATGTTGGTGTGATGATTGCTCGACCATCTGATTCACCGACCCTGGCGTTGGGAACAGTGCTCGCCTGTGCGCATGATTCTCTACCAGGTAACATTAATCTAAGTGAAAAAGATTCAGCAAAACGACAGGACGTGATGTGCATAAGTGTGTTACTTTCAGAAAGAAAAAACGTTTTTCATTCTTTAGAAATTCGTATTTGTCAATATGGCTAATTTTTACCCCAAAAAAGCCAGTGGAAACGCCAACGGGCAATCTTTTGTTTTAACACAGCCGTAATTTCTAGGCATGAGCAAATATTTCATAAGCAACCGTAAAAAGCACCATCAAGCGGTCATTTCAAATTTTCAGCAGGATACTGTTCTGCGGCCTGCATAATTTAGAAACGGAAAGGGCACAAGGTTGCCAGTCCAATATTTATTTGGCCGCTCTGTGATGTACTTCTAATCGTAGAACGACACTCAGGCAGTTGGCAGGGCGAACTAAAAGTTTTCTCAGAAAAGAGAAAAAGACGACAGGGGAGTGTACAGAAGTGCCAAAATTCCCCACTTTTTCTTGAATCTCCTTTGGAAAAGTATATAAAACGTGGACACATTCATCAAGCAATACCCTAGTAAAACATTCTCTGAGGAGATATTACATTGAAGAGAGGTTTTCAATGGACCAAGAGTATAGTCACTGCAGATGCGTCTTGTAGACGTCGATTAGGTTTGCTTTTTAAGTGACACTACGAATTCGATAACTCATGGACTACGTAAAGATCGTCCAGAATGTTTTTATGAACACAAACTACGGAACATATCTTGTTCAGCAGCCGAGTGAGAAACTGTCAGATAGTCACAGACATTCCGCAATGCATTAATAACAGCATAACGGGGCTTCGAAATAGGTAAATATGACGAAAAAGGTCCTTTTATTGCTTGCGGCGAATAAATCATCAATACCTGTCAGAGGCGTATTTGAGAGAGGGAAATGTCCCTTTTTCCTGAATTTGCTTTAAAAGCGATGGAAAACACGGTTGATTATCACCGATATGTCATAGTTAAGCACTCCTTAAATAAAAAACTGACTTGAGGTTGGGACTTTTTCATTCCCTCAGAAATTAATCGCAAATTCTGAGTAGATCAGTCTATTTGAGACTTAGACTGGAATTTGATACGAATGTTTGGGCCGAAACACAGATACTACCTTGAAGCCCGGGCATATTTTTCGTCGATATTCTGCCGCTGTGTGACAGTTGCGGGGGCCGCGACGCATCAGTGCCAAACCGGCATCTGCATAAGAAACAAAGTCCGAGAACTCACAGCGTAAGTACAAGCTTTCGGGAATTGTCTTTTTGTGTTTATAAACAAAACTACAGAACCTAGCCTTTTGGGTAATCAATTAAAAAGACTGGCAAGCGTCATCTGATATGTCAAAGACACCAGAAAAACCAGAGGGATCTGTTGTCGCCGCAAGGCACGCCATAATTTTACGCAATAAGTCATTTTGATACACAGAAAATGGCATGCTTCGACTGGACCGGCCAAGTGTATTCTGATTTATTAGTCGCCGGACGGCAGTTCGATGCCCGAAAAAATCTTACCCGCTTGACGACCCTGTCCGCAAAATCGGGCTTTATTCTCCCCGGAAAAATCACCCAAAATTCTCACTATATCACTTGGAAATACATAAACAAGCATCAGGCAGTTGATCAGTTGCCGTACTCCTTGGAAAAGATATTCTAGGCGTCCTTTTGCCTATGCCGTTCTTCCTATTTGGTTTACTTGCATGAACGTACTTCACAAAATTTTGAAGTATTATGACGCAAGTTTCCGCGTTGTGAGATTTCCTTTTTTTAAAGAATTGTGAATTCTAACTAACGTAATGTTACCCACATGACTTCATATGTATTTTCATTTAACTGAAGGTCGTTCACACGTAACTAGAAGGTTTAGTTGGCATCACTGGGTTGATTTCCGGTTGATTGGAGATTGCTACTGAAGTTATGCATATTTTACAAGTCACCCCACCTCCCGTTTACATTCACCCCGCACGCCCGCAACACAATTCAATCTTTGCATCTGATAGACATAATAAAAAGTCTTTCAGGGAAACTGGCATTCAGTGCAGATCGTAAAATTCAAGAATCTAGAGGCCAAGTAGTGTTTCAGAAAATATAAACAGTTCATATGGTCGGACCGTAATATTAAAACGCACACAACAAATGCTGTTTATCGTGAAACATGAATAAATGTGCTTTTTTCCATCAATAATCGACGCCCTTATTAATTCAAACGTAGTTTATAGGAAGAATGCACAATATATGCCTTCTTACACTCAGCTGGTAGCAAAATACGAGTCTTCTTCAGAACTTATGCCTGGAGACAGGTTACCCTCCGATTTCAGGAAAGTCTGTTATTATGGGACTTTAGGAGACCGGGAAATGTGTAGTCAAATAGCCTCGTATCCGTGCGTTTATCAATGCCTCACATGAACTGCATAGTACGGTTCATATCCGGTGCAAAGGAAACCAGAACGGGAAGTTCTGCCTTTCTAACCGTCGTCAGTCAGGCATATCCACCCTCAAGTGTGGACTACTTGAGATTCGAACCCCGGGATGTTTGGCCATGGAGTTTGACGTTCTACCATAGAAGGATGTACGAATTTCCATTATAAGCGAAGGGACGAGTCCCATGAAGTAGTCTTAAAGAAGAAGACACGATCGCTGGGACAAGAGCTTTATTCGCCCAAAGTTTCATATTGCTGTTCGAACCCACCATCAGAGACATAAGCAGATATGGGTGTTTCATGCAGTCGCCATGCTACCGCATACGGCTCCCTCCTTCGTCAGGGATCGTTGCAGGTAGTGTGATGACCGTTTAATAGGCAATATTCGCGCCGTTAATTGTAGCAATTTCATCACGTGTGTTGGATGTTGGTGTGATGATTGCTCGATCACCTGACGCACTGACCCTGGAGTTGCACACAGACCAGAGGCAACCATCAGGCGTCAATTAATGAAACCAAAAGACCCGCTGCCACGACAAGAAACGTCTGGAGTCGTTTATCGGATCTGGTTCAGTTGCGGACAAAGCAAGTACGTCGAAATAACCGGAAGACTGCTCCGAACGAGAATGGTCGAACATGCTGTAGCGGTACGGAGAAATGACGCTAGCTCTCGAGGAGCGGCTCTTTCGACGAGATCCGGCCCCACATTCAAATTTGACGAGGCCGAAATTCTCGCAAGAGGTGACAACCGCGTGAGCCGGTTGCTGCTTGAGTTATGGTTCACTGGCCCCCAGTCTATTAACAAGTGCAATGATCTTCTCATTCAATACTCCGTGCTGAGACTTCGTCTAGGCGGAGTAATAGGCCTGGTGCCGATTACAGAGTCCTGCGCAGTCGCCTTCAGTCTTGCTCTATCGATCGATGATTAACCAAGAAACAAAAAGTTTTCATTAGATTGGTTTTCGAGGGGAAAGGTAGATGCACTCTGTTACCGCATAATGGTTCATATCTTCCTGTGGACTGGAAACAAACCAATGAAATAATGATGATGGTGCGGCGTTGATTGTGATCTACAAGGATTCAAGGCACCAAAACATCTTGTTCCTTAGGATTCAAAACAATCTTCTGCTTCATTGTAGACTCGGACTTTTGGATCGGAGGATATATTCGACCGAAAGACTCCGGCCGTATCTACTGGTCAGTATATTCTCCTCGTATTTCCTTTCGGTTTGGCTACTTCAGCGATTTGAAACCTTTTTTGTCCTCTTAACCAGAAGTTACATCCGTTATTGCTGATCTTGTAAGCCTTCATGCACCGAGCTCACGTCCTCTGTGGTGAACAAAGTCCAGCATCTAACACGCCTTGGTCCAACTTGCATGCTTACTTACCCCACCACCGTGACGCAGCTCGAGGCAGTTTGTTTGTGAACCCCGAGCCAACTGTGCTTGGAGGCTGCCTATCTGCCGTAGGGGGTTATTTCGTGTAGGGCTTTCTACACTTGACCACTGAAACCTAACCAACTGCTAGTCATACGAAGACAGGGTGCAGCTGTCAGCCAACCAAGCAGGCCCGATACGGCCCTGAAGGACATGCAATTTAATCTATGCGAGGATCGGAAATAAATTTTGGAAGTCCACATTGCTTTAACAGACGTTGGCAGGAATAATTCGAAACTGTAAGCCAGGATGCTCATGTAAATGACCACTTCTTCATGAAAAAATGTTTAACGATTTCGGAAAATTGAGACGAAGATGCAAGTTCCGACTGCTGGCATCCTTGGGTAGAAGCGGGACCGGTTGCATGACAGTGAGTGCTCAACGCATGCTACGCGGGGGGAAGATCGATGTGCCGGCCTGTAAGTTTGCTGTCAGAAGTCCGAACGTCAGGTAGTTGTTCACTGGTCTTGCGGTCGGTGTGCGTCATTATTCTTCATCTTCGCGGTTTGCCTCCGAGATGTGATCACATCCCACCCGACCCGTCAGCTGAGCCTGCCAGCTGTCTGATATGCATTGTTGCAGAGACAATTTTCCACATGGAAACTGATCGATTACACGAGCCTGTCCGCTTGCCTGCAGATAGCCCTTCATCCGCCTTTCTCCCATCTGGGCGCGTGTGAAGGTACCCGTTGCGTAAGGTCCGTCGGTAGGAACGGCACTGTTGTAGGATTGTCTGCAATATGCGCAGTACTTTTTAGTTGTAGGAAAACCAAAACCCTGGCGTGTGTGGAGTAGCGTGAATACCAAACACGTTTTCCCTAATGACCACTTGCGCAAAGAGGCAGCGGCAGTTGCCAAGGGATCCAGCACAGCTTTCTTGAAACACGTGCCCATTGCTGTTTACGGGAACTATCAACCGAGATAAAGTTACCGCTGCAATTTTCTGTTATTTTTGTGGCAACAGCCATTTTCCTCTGCCTCAAAAATAGACGTCCGAGCGTCCATGCACGGTGGGCTTGCTTGATAAATTAACCACCACCACCACCACCACCACCACCACCACCACCACCACCACCACCACCACCACCACCACCACCACCACCATCCCCTCCCTCTGCCCGCATGGTTGAAAGAAGTAGGTAGCCCTCTTTTTCTACCGCCACCGCCACTACAATCTGTCAAACCACTAGACAACTTAACCACTCGTTTTTTTAACCGAATATTGAAAAATATCCTCAGGACGGACAAGCCAACTCAAACTACCTGGAGAGGCTTGATGCGACAATTAGGCCAAAACTACAACATGGCCTATTACTTTAGCAGCTTTTTTCTACCGACACCACCCCCTAAATTAAGTCAGTCCAGACATGTCAGATGATGCGAAACGATGTGCAGTTCCGATATCTTAATAGGACAGTTTTTAAAAGCAAACAGCCGGAAATATACAACCAGGACGCATTTGTCCCTGGATGTAGCTAGGTCGCTAGGTGGACAACCGCAACAGTAAAGAACCACGAGTCACCGTCAAAAATGCACAAATCCGCTTAACAGATGCTCGAACTCCCGGTTCGAATTGACTTATGGGTCCACAATGTGGACTTGGAGGCGTGAAAAAACATTTTATCAGCATTATTCGGCTTCTCTCCTGTGTCTATCGGTGAAACTCTGAAATGATTTATGGCCGGTAACTGCGCGACTGTCTGTGTGGAATCCACACCGCACCTTCAATGTAAACCACAATCACCCAGCAGTCGGGATAAACGGATAAGTGTCATTATCACGTGGATTTTAACGTTTCCGCTCGCAGTCGCTACTACGCGATCCGTAGCACTGGCAGTAGATTGTTTAAGTTAAATGCTCGATTAGCGACCGCGCTTGGCTGTCTGTTGACTATGCAGACAGGAACTGGGGGTTCCAACAGACTTTATTTACTTTAATTCTGTTTTAGCCCATCTTTTCTATCACGCGTTTTTTCCGGTGGTTTGCGAGGCGTGGACCACACAACGAGCTGCCCTGCGGATGCGTTGGACCAAGACGGGGGTCAGTCTGGTTCACAGCATCCGCCATTCGGGCTGCGCAACGTCCACAGGGGCATATAACTTCCACCGTACACGGACGTGTGGACCGCCTAAGAGGTTGGCCTTCACGGCTCGTCCAAGATCCTGTAGAAACCGTAGTCGGTAAAAAAGGACTACTTAAGTAGCATGCATTTTTCGCACTGATTTTCGATGGTCTTATAAATTCGAGCATATTTTATAGAAGATATGCATAAAACTACTTTTTTCACTCAATCATGTTAACTTTATATTTTATGCTTGAAGAAGGAGTATGTTTAGGTTTTGAAAAGGTTTTCTAATTCCCGATCAATTTGGAGTCTGATCAGCCGTTGCGCTAGCGCCTAGTGATTTTAGTCTACAAGGTGCATGCCTTTCGCGTAAGAAAAATCGTATATTCTTCTCTATTTTTTAATAGATACCATTTTGAGTCCATAAAATTTTGCAATGAATGCGGACTATCTTGCATATTTTACGAGAATCAATGGCAAACGCAAAGATACAATGTTGTATGAATGGACATTACGCAATCTCAAAAATCTCATAATAAGGCACTTTTTAAAACCTAAATATACTTCTTCTTCAAGTATAAAATACAAAAGTTACACGATTTCTTATCAAATGAGTGAATAAATCTTTCTAAGCATATCTCACATAAAATATAATTGATTCTATAAGACCATCGAAAATCAGTTCAAAAAATGCATGCTACTTAAGCAGTCATTTTTTTGTCGAATGTGGTTTCTACAAAAGATTGGAAAGCAGTACATTGAAAAGCTGACATCCTCTTGAGTCCGAAATATTATAGGATTATGCCGGCGGATAATCAGTGTTACAACGATGTCTAAGTAATCCTTCCTAATCGAGAACGCATTTCAGAATTTCAGCCAACATCTTCACGTCTCGTCGGACACTGTATCCAGTCCCATCGAGCGTCGGGTAACAGGCTCGTACAGTCGGCTGATGCGTGGGAGAGAGGGGATGTAGTGTTAAACCGACATCGGGGTACCCCTAACTACGACGCATCAACTGATTCCCCGGTGTAATTAATCCGACGCTGACAAGATGAAGTCGTGTGTGGCACGCGTAGACGGGCAGATTGATCTTGTCTGCAATTGTTCGACCCGGTCATATAGACTTCGTCCTGCAAGCGAAGCAAAACGAATGAGGGAGAGAGAGGGAGCGCGGTTGCAAGTCTGCGACTGTCGAATTCCCCGTTGGCGAGGGCAGCCGTGAGATCTGAAAGGTCTCATGTATGTCCCATCTGCTGCGGTGCTGAAGACGGGATGGCTCCCGGTTTCCATCGCCCAACAGCTTGTGTCTGTCCGCAGCACGGCAGCCATGCAAGTAGGGCAGACGAATTTGCTCTTTTGGACAACCGACGTCGAACGAGACGGCAGTCAATTACACACTCCACGCCCTGGGAGCCTGAGGAAGACTACTTTGGCTTTCAAATAAGACATCAGATGTCTAGATCGTGGAATGGTTGAAAGGAAAATGATGATTGACAGAGAGAGAGTGAAACGGTGAAATGGACAGCTGTTTGCTGAGTTGCTGCTCGCAACCGACTTGTCAATCACACCGATCGTTTCAATAATGAGTACGAATAGGGTGATCAGTAGACCCAGGAAAGCGAACAAAGACCTCAAAAGTACAGTTGGAGTGATCGCAGATGAAAGCTGTGCACAGCAAAAAAGTTAAATGATAAATCGGCCTTCTAGAGTATCGCAGACGTGACCCGCTCAATTACTACAAACAAAGAATGAGGAAAAACCCCATAACTATTGTTGCAATGCGCAACTGAGTGGATAAAATGGGAAATCGACTGGGACGGAACGAAGGACGAAAGGTGGCTACTCACAGTCTGATGTCTTTGATTTCTAGAGTACTTTAATTGTAGTAACGTCTGCGTGAACTCATCTTTACTCGTCCTCATTAACATTGTAACTGATAATGACAGACTGTCTATTTCTTACTTGCTGGACGCTGCTAGTCATAAAATTATTGTTTCAACTGCTACTGTAACCTCTAGGGGTAATTTGCCATCATTCGGTACGTCCTTTAGTCCCATTAAACGGCGTAGGTTTCAGCTGTACTCTCTAGTTGAATTGACAAAGCCGTTTGGTCGACCACTCTGCGTTTGTTAGGGGAATCCGCCATCTGTCTCTTTGTCGCATCGTCTCCGCTATTTGGTCAACCTCATTTTTTGTGGAAGGTTTCTGTTGATTTTTTTAACAGATTATCTCACACCTGCTGATGGATTCTCATCCACCTGTTACTGTACTACAATGAAATACAGGCCAAGAAGGTTTTCCACCAC